>MU397384.1:0-57442 GCA_022578865.1 Xylaria sp. FL0043 | reverse complement strand
GTGGGGTGGGGCCATTCGCTGCATTCTGATTGGCCAGGGTGGGTCCCCACTGGTCGGGTGGGGCTATTGGTCACTGGTCACCTTATCTGACTACTCGTTGAGGTCCATCTTTTTTCCTATCCTCTATCCTTATCACAGTAGGTACATCCAAACGGCCTTGCAGTCAAATCTGCTGTTTGAAGTTCCATACAAGACACATAAAAAGCCGCAACTAGCATGGCGCCGAGCAAGAAGAGGCCAGCCGAAAGCGACGATGCATCCGGCCCCGCGGCGAAGAAACACCGCAAGGGTTTCCGCGTTGGCCCAGAAAACCTGCCTGACGGTCCCTGGAGGCGAAAAGGTAAAGAGCCATGCATGATGCCATCAAATTGGCTTCCTCGTCATCCGTTACTGATGTGCGTGTCTGCGGACGACAAACAGTCGACAAAATCAAGAAGGATCTTATACACAAGGCGAAAGTCAAAAAGGCGTACAAGAAGATCAAGTCCACCGAGCTGGCTACTTCTCCCTCCGCCTCGAAACTCACCCTAGAAGACGTCAACGCCGGCTCCGTAACCGTCGTGAAAACGGACACGGGGGAGGATGGGAAGGGTACAAGGGATGGTAGAGAAGACAGCAGTGGCAGCGGTAGCGACAACGATGACGAAGTAGAAAAGAGGTTAGGGACCGCAGAAACACCTTCTCCGCAGCTTCACCCCCAGCGTCAAGCTATGCTCAACGATGACGTTAGCGACGACGAAGATACAGTTGCGATGAGGAAAAACAATGCACGCCGCAGGACAGAGAGAAGCGGTGACGACGACCAGCCGCCCGAAGATAATCAAAGTCACAAGCCAGCAGATCGAGAACGATACAGCAGGCAGAAGAGGAGACCCGGCTACTTCGACAAGGCTCTCACCATGGCCGAGCGCAAGAAGGCAGAGGCGGCCGAGCGGGCGGCCGAGAAGGAGCGCAGAGAGGCCGAACGGCGGCGCAGGACCGAGGAGCGCGAACGCTTTCGCCGCGCCATGGCCAAGGCGCGGAAGCCTGGGCGGGACGGCCAGCGGCGCTTGGGCCGCGAGAGTGGGCTTCTGCTGGAGAAAGTGAAGAAGATGGTGGGTTGAGAGTGGGGGATTGAAGTTAGCGGAAAAGAGGGGATCGCAAGTACAAGGAACTTAATAGGGGATCCGTGGAAAGTGGCCGCGCGTGAAGCTTTGGGTTATGACCGGTACGATGAGTATGAGGGGGGAGGGGAGGATAGATTCGACGATACCCACACACCAATAAGCGCAAGTCAGATGATGATTCATGCACCGAGGCGCGATGCAATTCAACCACGCGCGCTCGGTAGCCCGTCGTGGCTGGCAACGATAAAGTTTACTCCATCGCTCAGTTACAGCACTTGTTCCGTCGGACGGACCATGGGTGTTGCAGATCAGAGCACCTGTCCACTAAGTTTGACGCACATCACAGCTGGATATGCCATGCTCGCAGAGGGAGAGGCGTTTATCCGTCCTAGGATTTGATGTTCTAGTGTCGTATATAGACTAGAGGGACATATATATGTGTGTACATATGCTTCATGGAGAGATGAGACCGCAGATTTCCCGCAGATCCGCACCGACTCAGATACGCATATGTACACAATCGTACCTATATCTCTAATACATCTTCTCTTCCAATTGCCGATCAAGAGAGCAAATGTGGAATATACAGATAATAACAATAGTAATAATAGTATGATTTCGTCATTACCCGGGTATCGTTATTCTACATCCAACGCGCTGATAACCGTATGTACGTATCTAGTCCAAGGGGGGTGCAAGAGCGGTAGATTATGTATATCCCCTTCCGATCAGCCAGACCTACGAAACAGAAGGAAAATAGAACGGTAAAAAGAAAAAGACAAGAAGTAGAAAGAGCGTCGTAAAGACTGTATGTATAGATGTGTGTAAATCTGCGTGGGTATGTGGTATATGGCGTGTGGTGAGTGTGTGTAGGTATATGTCATGTCATGTCCAGTATACTGCGATCACGGGCTTCCCTCACCGCGAGTATTTTCGATCGGGCAGCTCGGTCCTCTGGCTCTCCAGCGGCGCCGGTAATTCGTAGGCCCACTGCATATTGGGGTCCATGAGCTCGCCGACACGGGGCGGCTCGGTGCCCGGCAGCTCTCCGCCACGCACGGTTGCGCGAGCCGGGGCGGCGACAGGGCCACGATCCTGTGCCGACAGCTCGCTCGGCCAGATGCCGTGCGTCCCGGCGTGGCGGAGCTGCGGTCGCAACTGCGGCGACGTCGACGGCGAGTAGGCCGCCGCCGCCGCCTGGCCGCTGAGGAGGGAGTCGGGCGAGTAGTATCGCGGGCCGCCGCCGCCGCCGTGGTCCTTGGGCCAGGGCTCGGGCTTGTACTCGGCGATGTGCTCCATGTCGCGGGCCGTGGGCGCGAGCCGCCGGCGCGACTCGGGCGTGTCGGCGCGCTCGCGTCGCTTGCGCCGCACTAGCACGACAGACATCATGCCCAGCGCCGCGACGCCCAGCACGCCGCCCACGGCTCCGCCGACGATGGCCCCCGTCGAGCTGCTCAGTGTGTTGGGCGTGTGCGACGGCGCCGCCGCCGACGACGACGTCGTGTTCTGCCCCGTGAAGATGGCCGCCACCTGATCGCTGTCCCAGTGCACGTTGGCGAGGTTGCCGTCGTCGTACCACTGCTTCACGACGGCTGGGCTGTCGTAGTCGGCCGCGTCGGCGTCGTACGAATCTGTCCACTGCAGCTCCGTCATGTCGAGGACGCCGATGCCATAGGTCCAGGGATCCGCCGTCGTCGGCGCCGTGAACGTCCTGTTCTCGCCGTCCACGCCTCCCACGCTCAGCATCTGCCGCTGGCCCTTGCCGACGATGGCGCACTGGTGGTCGGATCGCGGCGGCGCATCTTGTGGGCCCTTGAAGAAAACAAAGCCGGGGAGGGAAAGCACGTATACTTCGTTTGATGTGTCTCGGAGCTGATCCGATACACCACCATATATAAATCTGTAAACCCAAGGGTTAGCTCATAACCATTATCACCATTGTCGTCGTCGTCTCCCCGGAGGGGTTTCAGGGTGTTGGTTAAGGGGGGTGGGGTTTTCGTTGTCTTGTAGTGGCCTACATTTCATAAGTGCCGTTGGGGCCAGGCACGCCAACGCTGCAGTGAGATTCGACAGTAGGCGGCCTGGTGGCGCCTGTTATCGTTTGCGTATACCACTCCTTCGTGACCGGGTCGACCATGCTGATATGATTCCAATTTACCTCGACGATGGTCTCGTTGGTCGCGTCCACGGGCGTCTCGGCTCCTCCGAGAAACAAGATCAACCCATTGGGGCCGAAAGGCACATATTCGGCCCTCGCATTCAGACTGGTCCCGTAACCGCCGTACGACGCCATCGTGACCGTGGTGTTGTCCCAGTCACCCGTCTGGAAATTGTACGAAACGAGGCCGGGTGTGGCGTATCCGGGAATCGCCTTGGAGACGGAGCCGTCGGACGACTTCATGACGGCGCCACCAAACGAATAGCCGACATCCTTGGCTTGCGTGAAGGCCGAACCGAACGTGCCCTTTAATCTGGTGAAGTCGAGGTAGTCTCGCTGAGTGACCTGTGTCCATGTACCCCCTCCCGAACCATCGGCCGTGAACCGCCAGAGACCCTGACTCGGCGACGAGTCGTCCGAGGTGAAACCCCCCCAGGTGTAGAGGCTCTGTGCCGAGGGGTCCAGCCAGTGAATCTGTTTGGCGAGAAGTGGCGCTGTCTTTGGTATCGAGCGCAGTTGCACTGTCTCATTTGTCCAGCTTTCCGTCAGGTCTATGGACCACGTCGTAGCGACTGTGATTCTAGTTAGCAATGCTAGCAGGCAAGCAAGCGAACGGCACTCCCGCCACGCCGGCTTTGGGAGGAAGGGGGAGGAAGGGGGAGGAAGCGGGGGGATGACATGCCGTCGTAGGAGGGACTATCGGCGGGCGCGCTGCCATTGACACTTTCGGTGATCTGACCGCCGTCGACATAGGCATAGTCGCCGAGGACGGCGAGCGTGTGGCAACCACGACGGATGAAGTCTTGGGCGCTGGGGATATCACCGCTGCTACTGCTGCTCTGGTTGTCGTCGTCGCCGCCTCCGCCACTGCGTCCCTCGAGCTCTCTCGCAAGCCCCGGCTGCCCCAGCGCTCCCCATACCGCGAGAAGCACGAAGGGAGAACATGGGCCCTTCATTGGGGGAAAGAACTCCACGAGTGGGCAAAACGCACGCTTTCACCACAGTCGAGGATGAAACATGATGGAAGAGCGAGAGGGAAGGAAAGCCTGGAACCGACAACGAGGCTTGCAATCAAACTACAACTACTAGTATACTATGCCGTTCCGACACAACGGGTCTCAAGGGCATACAGCTCGTACAAGTAATGTGGTGTACTTGTACACTGCCGTCCGTGTGTATGTAGGGCGTAAGGCGAGCTCCCGGGGAATTGGGATGACGGTCGTGAGCCGGGGACAAGGCAGAAGTGGACTCGATGGCTCGAATTAAGCGACGCTACTGCACATAAGATCTTGGTGTGAGACGGCGACAGGTACGCTCCACACTACTTACTATATGTATACGCATACATACTGCTATGTATGTGTGTGTGTGGTGTAGTGTGGTGTAGATGGATTCGTCGCTCAGCCCGGGAATGGGAATGGCAGGGCGCCAGTCGTGAACCGGTTCTTGGATGAGCCGAACAGAATACACTACACCATTGCATCCTTGCCTGGCCCCCAAGGGGCGTTTCTACGTGTAAACTGACCCGACTGAGTAGTACACTAGGTCACAGATATATTCGAAGTTCTACACTACGCATACACTACAAGTATCCTGGCTCAGCCAGTCGAAAGTCCTACGCTACTGCTTTTCGAGAACCCCGTCAGCAAACCACATCATACTACATGTAACTGCTGAACCGAGTACATACTGACTGTCGCTTATTTGTCTTGGCTCATGGTCGTACTAGTATGCGTAGGGTCTTGTACAGGTGTACATACATACCTATTGCATTCCAGTGTAGCGGGTGACGTGAGTCTGAGTCTGACTCTCTTCTGTCTCTGTCCCGTCTCTTACCTGCCTCTCGAGCGCACTCTCCCAACTCACAATTAATACACACAAGACTCGCGTAGTGTACAGTACCACTACTACTACTAACGCACCCGCAGATGAAGGGATCGATGATTCGGGATGATTCGGGCAGGAGGCTATGTAACTGCTGCTGAAGGAATCAGTATGGGGTAGCCCGTCAAATGAGCTTGACCAGCTTGACAATGCCGCAAGCGCCCAGTCGCATAATCTTCGAATCCTTCGACAACTCACCACGCTTCTGGACACGCCCACACGCCCACACGGCTGACGGGCCTGGCAATGATCATCCCTCCCCTGCCACCGGAAGGGACAGCCAGACAGCCAGACAGCCAAGAGCGCGCTCCCACTCCCACTCTCACCCCCTGAGCCAACCGTCATTGGCCAGGTTCCCAAACACAGTATTTGAGTTACCATCTGACGAGAGCACCGTTTCGCTGTCTCCTGTTGCTGATGATCATCGCGAGTCGCTGACAGCTATTCTATAAGTCGTGTATCGCAGTGTGCAGTGTGCAGTGTGCTTGGTACTTGAAGGTATGGTATACTTAGGTATAGCGTTCGTGTTGACCGGATTTGTCAAAAGTTACCCGTTTCTCGCGTTTGTCAATTAGGCGCGCTGATCGTCATCACGGTCAACGTTCCAAGAGTGCAATCTAGAATACCTACATATGCGTAGGGATTCACCTCACGAGCCGAGCCGACTCGCCTACCACGAGAGCTGACGGCTTACAGTACTACACTAGCACTGCTGCACGGTCCCTAATCATTGTGCTTGCGATGACTCCAGACGCGTCTCAGCGACTATCAGTACTACCTAGTAGAGCTGGAACCGCCAGACGCAGAGACCGGTATAGCATAGTATATGTATGGTCGAGCTGATGAATGATTTACTGTAAGGCGGTGAACCACCGATCGCCATCGGCCGCCCGTAACGGCTACAGACCGCAAAGACGAGACGGAATCCTCCTGCATGCAATGCGCGCGACACCAACCGCCAATCGCGGACTCGCGATATCTACAGTAAGTGCCACGCATAAGCGACGTGCCACAAGCATGGCCAGTGTACCAGTCGAGCCAGTATATGGTCGTCGACAGCCTTCACCGCAACCATGTCCTCCTCCAACGTAACCATCTTCTGCAGGACGGCGGCGCCCTACTACTTACTACCTACTATATAGTACTGACTCTAGCCAACATGCAGTAACGTGGCTGGTACTACTGTAGTACACTGTAGCTGCGTTACAGACGGATCTTACCAGTATGGTAGGTTGATGTTGTTGTTGTTGTTGGTGTTGTCGTTGTACAACACTATTCCCTAGTTTTCAAGAAAGAGAACTATATGTACACAGCCAAACAGCGACCAGTTCCATATTCCAGACAAGGGCTGGTGGCGATGGGTCGGTGACCTTGCTTCGATCGCCCTCGTCGCTGCTCGTGCCTTAGTTCTACTGTACTTTACGTATGCACAGTAGGATCCCACGTCGATAGATAGCTGATCGTTGGGCCTATCTACACATGCACACTACACTAGAAGTCAAGCATCATCGTACATTGAATTATTATAGTTGTCACAGCTCATGCTGCAGCTCCCACAGCCTTGCCAGCTGAGTTCTCGCCTCGTCAGCAGCTAACACATGGGCATTCTACCAGTACTAGTGTAGTACACACTGCCTTTCACGAGTCAACCCACATGATTCTCGGTTCCTTCTTAATTTCTTTCCTACATAATAGTGTAAATCAACACTAGTCTGTATAACGGCTGACGCTTACGGTACTACGTAGGTTTGCCTCCGCACCGCACCGCACCGTACCGCACCGCACCATGCCGCATGGCAATTTTCTTTTGGTCCCCTATTCTTTCGGGCTCGGATCATATCATCTCACCAGTGACTGTACTCGTCGTTTACTTTCACGCAGCCAAAGTATTTATCATGCTCTCATATAGTCCTACACTAAAACTTCTCTCTCTCCGTTTCGCTCCCCGGCAGCTGAGGTTCCTCCGCGAACAGCAGCCTGCTATTCAATTGTTTGCCTGGTGCCGCAATGCCGTGGTCTAGCGAGCCCTCTCTTCACCTAAAAGGCAGTGTAGTAGTCTAGTGCATGCAGGCAGTGAGCAAGAGAGCACTCATCGAGATAAATCGCGTGCCACCACTCACGCTGAACTTATACTACTTTAAACCCCCTTGCTCAGCCCTACACGCAGGCTACCCGTGAATGTAATATGAAGTCTAAAGAATTCGTTCGCACACTACGGACATTTTATTAGTCAGATTCATAATCACCGAGGCCAGTCTCTAAGTAGAATAGTAAACAAAGGACTGTGTTCCTCGGCAGTTAGCAACGCTAGCCCCATGGTCTGATTCTTGGTGCAATCAAAGTTTCCAGTGGTCCCGAACGCAGGGATTCTATCTTGTATATCAGGCGGGAGATTGATGAATACGCGTTCTGTAGACGCACAAAGTTGGTCTGGCAGCCTTGCAAGTAGTGATCGGAGGAAGGGCAGGACATCGGGCCGCATGCGCCTACACTCTGCTATCTCACCGGGTTTGATTCGATCAGATACATTCTACGAAATATTTCATTTCTGAGCTAGCGGGCACCTGCACCTTTCATGATGCGGATATACTAGTGAAGAGAGCGAGGAGATTCTCACCCTGGCCAGCGTTCAACACAGCCCAAGTATTATTTTGATTGATTAGCAATTAATTGGCCTAACCAAGCTAAAACAACGATTTATTTTTATTTGCCAACTTAATTATAAGTTCTTTATTTTGTTTTAATTAATTAATAATTAATTAATTAATTTTTTTTTTTTTTTTTTTTTTTTACAAGGGTTTTTTAATAAAAAAAGGTTAGCTGCAGTTATTAGCTAGAGATCTTAACTTATTTATAGCTATTTATAAACCTTTATTTTTACTTACTTATATTTTAAACCTTTAATTATTTTTACACCTAAGATTATTAATACTTTTAATGCTTTAATTTAATTTATTTAAAGCTTTACGCGCTTTTTTTTTATTTTTTTTTTTTTATTAGATTTATATTTAACGCGGTTAAACCTTTTAATCGATATTATTTTCGGCTTAGTGCTAATATTTTTAGCTAGGTTTTATAGCCGCGAAAGGTTAAAAAACAAATAAACTTTAATTAATTAACTTTTTTATTATTTACCGGTTTTTTAATATTATTTATTTTTATATATTAATTAAACTACTTATATATTATAATTTAAATTATAAAAATATAATATTTATAGTTAATATATTTTTAGTTTTTTAGTTATTTATTTTTTAATTAATTTATTATATTTTATTAAGTTTAATAAATATATATATATTTATAGTTATTTAATTATTTAAAATCACTTTTATATTATATAATTTTTTTAATAGTTTTAGTTTTTTTTAACTATAATATTTACGCGCTTTATAATTTTTATTAAAAAATATATATTTTTAAAATTAATATATTTTAAGTTTTATATATATATAATTTTTATATGTTTTTATTAATTTTATTATAATTTATTTTATAAATTATTTAATAAGTTAATATTTTTTTAGTTTTTTTATATAATTTTTTAATATTTATAATTAATTATTTAATAATTAATATTTTTTAATATTTTTTAACGTTTATATTATTATATATATAATAATATTTATTTAATAAATAAAATTTTTAAAATTAACGCATTTTAAGCTTTACGCTAATTTAATTTTTATTAATTTTTAATATTTTAGTTTAATTAACTTTATAGTTATTTTAATAAATTAATATTTTTTTAGCTTTTATTATATAATTTAATAATATTTTTAATTAATTATTAAATTTATTAGCTTATTATTTTTTAATATTTACATTATTACTTATATAATAATTTTTATTAAAAAAATAATATTTTTAAAATTAGCGCACTTTAAGCTTTATATTAATTTAATTTTTATTTATTTTTATTTTTTTAAATTAATTATTTTTATAATTAATTTAATAAATTAATATTTTATTAACTTTTATTATATAGTTTAATAATATTTATAGTTTATTATTAAAATTATTATATTAATAATATTTAAATAAATATTTTTTAATATTACCGGTATTTTATTATTAAAGTGCTTGTTAATATTTTCGGTATTTTATTATTAAAATGTTTATTTATTATACTTTAATAACTTATTTTATATAATAAGCAAATATTTTAATAACTTTTTTATTAAAGTTAATAGCTTTTTTTATTTATTAAATAAATTTTAGTTTTAGCGCGCCGGTTATTTTATCTTTATATAATTATTATTAAATATTTTTTTAAAATATAATATATTATTATTTATAAATAAATAATACTTTTTTATATATATTTATTAATATTAAAAAATTAACCGATAATAAAATAGTTTAAAAATAATAAAAAAAAAGTTTTTTAACTGCAAAAGCTTTTAATTATAATTTTTAAAGCTTATAATTTAAAAATAAATTATTTTATTAGTTTTTAATGCGATATTTAACGCAATATAATAATAATTTCTTCGGGTTAAAATATTATTAAAAAAATATATTTTTTATATTTAGTTAAATAATTATATAAGTTTTAATATTTTTTAATATAAAATATATTTTATATTTATTATAATTATTAATAATAATTAAAGATTATTAAAAAATAATAAAATTTAAGTTTATTACTTTTATAATATTTATCGAAAAATTAAAGTCTTTAAAATAAAAATAACCGGTTTAATTAAATATTATTTTAAAAAATATTATAATATTAAAATTAACGCTAATATATTAAAATTATTAAAATTAATTATTTTTTAACTTTTAATTATTTATTAATAATTATATACTATTATAATAAACTTTTAAAAAATTAAATTAATAAAATAAAAATAAAAACATTTATTAATTAAACTATATACTTTATTTAATATATTATTAAGTTTATTTAATATTAATTAATTTAATAATATTATTTATTTTTTAAATTTTAATTTAATATTTAAACTAAAAATTAGTTTTATTATTATATATTGTTAGCTTAAAAACTTTTTTAAATTAGCCCGTAAAGTTATTATTATAAAGCTAGCTAATATTAAATCGAAAATTAATTTTTTTTTCGACTTTTAATAATTTTTTATTAAAAAAAGCATTATTAATATTATTATTTATTATATTAACTAAAACTTTAAGTTAACGTGGTTCACATGCGAGCGGCGCATCCAAGCGAGTGGCGCGCTTGGCTTGGCGTACCCTGCAAGCTAAATTTCTATATAAAGATACTTTCTCCACTTTTTAATAACTCCGCGAAAAAAAATCGGAAAAATCTCGGACCTTTTTTATAGAAAATATAATTATATAATAAACTAAAATAAATTTTTTTCTATTTTATATAAAATTTTATTAAGCGTGCACACTTAAAAAACTAAAATACAAGGATTATTTTAGCGTATTTTAAAATATCTGCTTTAATTATTTTTTTAAAAAATTAAAAAAAATATTTTTAGCTTTATTATATATAATAATAGTGCTAGTTTTTTAACTGTATATTTTTCCGATTTTTTTCCGTAGAGTTATTTAAAGTGGAGTAAGTATATCCCTTATAAAATATAGTGGCAGGTACGCCAAGCCAAGTGCGCCGCTCGCTTGGATGCGCCGCTCGCATGTGAACCACGTTATATATTAAGTTATTAGCTTTAAAATATATTACTAGTTATTATATAGCCGAAAATATTAAATATTATTTCGATTAAATAATTAATAATTATAATATTTAGTTTAATATAAGGTTTTTTATATTTAATAATATTAATATTAATAATAAAACTTTTAACTTTTTATTTAAACGTTTATATAATAATAAAATCTTTAATTATAAAATTAAATAGTTTATTTATTAATATAAAATATAATATTAAAAATATATTATTAATATTATTATTTAATATTTTATTTTTAATAAATTAAATAAAAATTTATTTAAACTAATTATTATTTTTTTTATTAAAAAAAATTATTAAATAAATTTATAAATTTATTATAACCTTTAATAATATAATTTTTTTTATTAAAAATTTTTTTAATTTATTATTATTAAAATTGTTTTTTTTTAATAAGTTAATAAATTTATCGATAATAAAAATAAAATTATTATTTAAAACTTAAATATATTTAAATTAATTATAGCTATTTATTTTATAAATAAAAAAAATATTTTTAAATAAAAATTAATAATTAAAATTAAAAATAATATTTATTAAAACTTTTTTATAGCTAAAATTAAAAACTTTTTTATATTTAAAAAAATTATTAATAAAGTTTATATTATTTTATACGTCGATAAAATCTTAAAAAATTAAATATTAAAAAATTATAACCTAATAAATAAAAATTAAAAATTTTTTTATAAAATTAACTAGATTTTAAACTTTTTTTTTTTAATAATATTTTAGCACGAAAATAACCGCGTTAACTTTTTTAATATAATAACCTTTTTTAAAAAATTTAAATAATATTTGCGTATTTATTTAACACGCTTTTTTTTAATCGATAAAAATAATAATTTTAAGCTTAATATTATTTTTTTATAGTTTTAACCGACGTTTTTTATATAGCCGCGCATTTTTTATTAGTTTTGCTAATATATTAGTTAATAAGCCTTTAAAGCTATAATTATTATTTATACTTGTAGATAACGCTAGCGCTTTAATAATTACCAGGTAAATATAGCCTCTTTAAACGTTAATAATATATAAAAAATCCGGTATAACCTTAAACGCGCTTATAAAAAGCTATAAATATATTAATTAATATTTAATAAAATATTTATATATTAAATAACTATTATTTTTTATTTAAATATAAAACTAAAAAAGCTTTAAAAAAAAAACCTTATAAAAGCTAATAAAATTTAATAATTAATAACCGTATATTAAAAATATTATTATATTAATAATATAACCTTTAAAATTATTATATTTATTATATTTATTATTATAACTTTTTATAAACCAATAAATAAAATATATAATAGCTATAATTTAAATAATAACTTTTTATTTTATAAAAATAAATTAAAACGTTATTTAAATATAAAAAAAATAAACTATATAAAATTTAACCGTAATTTAATTAGCTAATAATAAAAATATAAAAAACAGTTTTTATTATTTAATTAATTTATTTTTAACGTTTTTTTTATATTATTTATATTATTAAAATATAAAAAAAATTTTAGCTAAGCTAAACTAACGTTAATTTTACAACAAAATAACTTAAAAATAAAAACTTTAAAAGTTATTTAATATTTTTAGCACTAACTAAAAAATAATTTAAATAATCTTTAAGCCGTAATTTAAAAAAAAATTAATAATTAATTAATAGTTAATTACTAATTAATTACTAATTAATTAGCTAAATTAATCACGAAAACTAGCTAAATTAGTTAAACAAGCCGAAATTCCAGCTCAAATCAGTTAAAAGCCATTGTTTAGCTTGTTTTGGCTGTGTTAAACGCTGACCCTGGCTTCCGAAGTTCCCCTTTCGTCCCAGTAGAGCGCACCACTTATGGCAAATAACAAGTGAGGGACTAGTTTTATCATTAGTTCCCGAGTCGTTGCACACAGTATAGGTAGTGGCCGAATATCACAAACGAGTGCTCTCGAATGATAAGAGGTAGAGACTGTTGCAGTGTTTACATAGCCTATTAGGCCGTGGGCATAACTGGCCACCACGAGCTCACGAGATAGACCTGAATTACGAATGACAGCATTACCATATGTCTAATTTACAGAGAGATTCACCGTATACATCTAAGAATAAGATATCTTATGAAGCCGCCCTACGACGCTGGATGTACACGTCTATGATCCAAGTAAACCTCCCTTACATACACACACAAACACACACACACACACACAACAAAATAAAATAAAAAAGTTGTCCAGACATCTCATGCAACTATGATCATACATACTCTCACATCTATTCGGCAGACGAAACTCTTAACAGCATCCGAGATGAGGGCCCCATATGCTCCCCTGCGAACAGCCCAAACACAAGAGAACAACAGGGTACCAATTACAGCATGGCCCCAACAGGAAGAATAAGCAATGAGCGTAACGTGGAGGCTGTACAGTAATACGGAACAAGAATGTTATCTACGTGTAGGAATGGAGAGAAATTGACGAGAAGCCAGCAGAGAAAGAAGGCATTGAAGAGGGGAACGGGCACAACTGAAAAGAGAGATATAGAGAGAAACAAGGGGCGGAGGGCTTGAGAAGAGAAATCAATGACGAAACGGAAATCTCCCGGAAAGTCTCAACCTCCAGTCCCCTTATTAACGGCCAGATAGCCACGCAGATTGAGTACGGCAGTACTTGTGCGCGGCCTCAAGGGAGATATGACACTGAACAGATACAACAGTCACGCCAAACCTTCATTTGCAAGCAGTCCTATCATCATATCAACTGTATTGTTTGTTTGACTGTCTTTGTCTGTCTGCTGCTAGCACTAGCTCTTTTACCACTGTAATTTGCTGGCTCCCGCTTTCCAATTATTGCCCATTGTTTGATAAGAGTACGGCCGCGACGGGTAATTGCATTGAAGATAGATACGGGAAATATAGCACATGGGTCCTGGCCGGCATACCTTCACCAGCTTTTGCGGACCGACATCCGCTAGTAACGATCCAGAACTCGGAGAGGAAAAAAAAGTACCCCGACCCCATGCTTTGAAGGATATCATCAAACTGCCCAATGTAAACACATAAGGACCGCTACCTGACAGATCACTCACGAACAGGAAGTCAATGAGGATCACAGAGACCCCAGCGTTGCCTATCGAGGGATTTCCGTCATAGACACAAGGAAAAGCAAGTGTAGGCAAAGCTTCTTCTGTCGTTATTGGTTATGTACAATGCTGATTGGGAACATTGGCCCACGGGACCATTGATGTTAAGAAAAGATCTTGTGGCTGTTCTCGATAATAAATTGAACCGCGATATTCTTGGCGTGCATGTCTGTCATCTCTCTTTCAATATTCGTGTCTCTCATGATGGTCGGGGCAAAGACAACAGCCAGGTTCCTGGGAGTCATCTAGAACCAGGTTAGCGAAACCTCAGATGCATCGGGCTGGATATGGGCAGCGTACAAGATTTTCACTTTCCCTCGATGCTACTCGAGAAAGATGGAACATTAGAAACTCGAGACAATCTTTGTGCTGCCTGGGGAGCTGATTGAAAACATTCTGGAGATGGGTGCACTTCTCTGAGTCGCTTGCGAGGGCTATTGTATTCCATTAGTATTAGACCTTACGAGACCTTACGAGACCAAGTGGAGGGGCTAGACCATGCTTACAATTCGTCTCCAATACGCGGTCATAAACATCATATGTCAGTAGCGGTGTAGGGAGCTTCCGGAAATACTGCTTGAGAACGCTAGTGACTGCCGTGATATCTATGTCAGGATCTGAAATATCAAAATTCTCATTCTTGTCGAAGCCTTCTTGGATGATTTTGACCTGAGAATTACCACCAGTTTTGCGGTAGATACCCTCCATTTCCATACCACGGAGCTCAACCTCCTCGATACATCGTGTTATAACCGAAGGGATTTGTCTACGTTCATATTCGGCGCGATCTGTAAGTTCGGAGCCGAAAAGAACATTCGCGGGCTCAGCCGCGGCTGGCGTGGATGCATTCAAATTCGCGCCCATTTTGGGCATAGTCTGTGGCTTCTTGAAGCCGAAAAATCCTTGGCGCCCAGCATCCGTCTGCTGACGGTTGAAGCCATTAGGCGGCGCATGTGAAATCGGCGACTCGACTGGCGTAACGGTCATGTTGTATGGGACACCAATGTTCTCACCAGCCATGCCTTGGGGGTGACGCTCCGGCTGCTGGAAGGCGACAACCGTTCGATTGACACCTTTGGCGATGTTCTGAGCCACAGCCTTGGAACCTTTCTTCCATTTGGAGAAGTTCTTCTTTTCTATCTTAACCACAGTTGGTCTGGCCTCGAGGATTGGCTCTTCGTGTTCGGGCGTGATAATGGTGGTCCCAGTCTGGATACTCGCGTTGTCGAGGCTAACTGAGTTATTCGAAGCACCCTTGTTGTGATTGTAGATGCCAAGCCCGTTCGTTGGGACCCGGGTATCTGAGTGGTTCTTAAACCTCTCCTGAATTTGATGTGTAATGTCGTTATTCAAGTCGGCCAACTGGGCGTTCTTAGAGACCAGTTGTTCGAACTCGATGCGGGCACGGTCCCTATCGGCTATTGCGCGGTTTTTCTCTTCAATGAGTTGATCTCGCTCAGCATGAAGTTGCTCGATGTGAGCTGCCATAGACTGTTTCAATTTGTCCAGTCGTTGGACGAAGTCCTTGATAGCCGACTCCTCTAGGTCGCGCGGGTCCACTGGCTTTTTGGCTTCCTTGGCCCTCTCCACGTACCCAGCAAGTGCTTCAAGCTGACGTATCATGATTTCTGTCTGGGTATCGAGAACCGAGACCGTTTTACGCTTCTCTTCAACCTTCTGTGCTAGATTCTTTAAGTCCTTCTCGTTGCTGAACTGCCGCTCTAGTTCTGCTACACGTTGTTCTGAATTCCGTAAACGTCGTTTTAATAGTGCATTATCATCACCGGTTGTTAGAGATAGAGGGCTGGTGATATCGTGACCAACGCCATTTGAGGCGTCCTCGGCTATAGGCGATTTTGGCCAGCGGGGAGATGCGGTGGTACGCGTAGTTTCACTGACGCTCCGTGTATGACCGGCACGAGGAGGTGCACTTGATTCGGTACTCGGGGTGCGCCCATGACGAACGGCATTGGACACGCGGCGAAGGATCGAAGACGAGCCTTCGTCTGTCCCCAAAATACGGGCCATATCTTCATCCATACTGAAATCACCACCAGCGCTCCATCTCGGTAGTTTTGGTGATGATTTATGCTCAGCATCTACATTAGCCGGGTCCTGTACCGTAGACTGTCCCGGAGGCACCGGTGGAGCTCTTGGGGACATGTACGAATCGTTCGGCTTCGGATCCGCGGGGCCAGGTCGGACGAAGCCATTCACTAAAGCAACCATGAGTTTGTAAATTCGAAAAGAACGGAAGATAAAAACTTACCGCTTCTCGAGGCCGAGTGTGGGAGCTCCTTCCGGGCAATAGGCCTGGAGACGTTGCCCGGCGTTGCTGTCAAAGGATCAATTTGTCGGGTTTCTTCTTCTTCTTTGGGTCTTGAGTCCTGCGAACTGCGTGGGGTATGCGTCCGATCGCCAGAGTACAGATGTTGGTTAGACTCAATGGCAATCGTTTCTAAGGAAGCCCGCCCTGAACCATTGTCTCGGGAGCCAGTCGATTCTTGGAGCGGATTGGATTGTTGCGAGTTAGTCTTTGTGTTCAACTTCCTGCTCTTAGGAGCGTCTTGCAATTTGAATTCTTCAGATTTTCCATTAATGGGGGTCTGAGACCTATCGTCACCAACCACAGACGATGAGTTTGACGATCCATTTCGATCAGCCTTGGACGATTTAGACAATTTTCTACCCAAGTTCTTAGATGGAAGGCTGTCATAATCTGATGACGTTTGGCGGCCCTTCTCCTGAAATGCAATATGTGGCGTGGATGATTGAGAATCAGTTTTCCTTTCCGTATGTTTTGGGACACTGAAGTAATCCTTATCCTTGCTCTTCTTGCTACCATCTACGAGCATCTCAGATGTCGACCTAGGTGTTGCAGAGGGAAGTGGGCTCGGGTCCAGCGCAACTGGGATGAAGAAACTTTGGTCATCGCTTGCGGTATTCATAATATCACCAGCCGAGAAGAGGGCTGAACTTCGGTTAGGGCGATAGGTGTGAGAAGGCAAAGGCAGGCCAGCATGATCAGATGATCGTTCGGGGGACCGGGCGGTGCGTGAATTGCTCAGCGAATCTGAGTCGGTGCGAGGATACGACGGTCTTGGTCGCGGAGAGAGTTCGGTAGGAAGCTCAGTAGGTGTATCAGATTCCGGGTCGACCCGATCGTTAGAGAAAGCGTTGGGCGGGATGGCATTGGGAGGAAGCGCTGGCAGAGACTTTTCGACCACCATGGGCGAATTATCCTTCTCACGAGCTTTGGCCTGGGCAGCCTTAGATTTCTTCCTGCGTCTTGCCATGAGGGATTCATGGCAACTCATGCAAAATATGCCCTGTGACGTCTTGGCGTAACGTAGATTTTCGATCTTTCTTTTGCAATTCCTACACCGAAAGCACGCCGCACAAAAAGCCTGTTCGCCGGTAAGGATTGCAAGATCCTCGATCTTGTCGCCGCACGCGCTACAACTGTAAGTGCAGTTGTTGCATATCAGGGAGCCATCGCCGAGTAGGAGTAGGTTTGCGTCCGAGTCGAGTAATGTGTTGCATGTATTACAACGGAAGCAATTGAGATGCCATCGGTTTCCAGCTAGAAGATTATCAGAAACTGGGCATGCGCAACACTACGACCGAAGACAGAACGAAGGCAATTTCGGTGGCGCTAGCACGACTTACCAAGTTCAAAAGCTTTACCCTCCTCCAATATCTGAGTATAATTCCCGTTAGTGCGCTCGTTCCAGTTATCAGCTTCCGTGTAGCTTTGCCCTTACCTCACCACATCCTTTGCATGGGAAGATATCATCTCCGTCAACGGAACCGTCCATGTAGTCCTCCATGGCTTCTCTCTCACTTTCAAAAGAATGAAGTCAATGCCTATTAGACAGCCACCAGCAAGCCTAGGATATTCCTGATCTAGTAACACTTCGGTCGGCAGATAGAGCGGTCAGCGTCCCAAGCTTCTAATGCTCAGGATGGGAGTGACCAGTCTCGTAGGCGGAAACGTCATGGAAGGCGGAGGCAATAGGAAGAGTGAGCCTATGGCAAAGGGTGAGGGTGCTGCACTCGGGACTCGCGATGGACAAAGACAGCCGACTTGTCACAAGTTATACGAGAAAAGACAGAATCCGAACGATGTACGACAGCTCAGCGTTTAGCTCAGGAGCTCGAGCATCCAAAAAGCGTTGCGCCAAGTGGTAGAACACAATTAAAAACATACAGTCTGGGGCCCAACTTGAAGCGTTACCGGCGTTGTCGCTGCTGCTGTTGTCGTTTACTGGCAGCAGTGACAGCAGATTATGGACGTTGCAACAATGGTTCCAAACGTGTGGGGTGCAATTGTGTGATGGAATGGGGTGGCGGGAGGTGGGAGGGAGGTCGTTGATCGAGGCCGAAGTAGCGGAACAAGAAGCGGAACAACAAAAATAACCAACGATCAGCGCAGACGAGAGCGCATGGGCCTGTTAATGGCGCCAGTGATAGTGACAGCGATAGCGACTCGACTCGACCCAGCAGACCAGACAAAGGCAGAAAGTGGGAGGTTTTGGAGAGGCCGTCTCTAGGTCGAGCAGCAATTCGACAGACCGGGGGGGGGAATTGAAAATGGCCTGGGAAGCCTGGGAACGCTGTTATTCCATCGGAGTAATGGCGATGGTTTCGAGTGGAAAGCATCTATTCGTTCGTCCGCCCGACTGAAGAAAAGGGGGGCAAAAAGAACTGGAGACAGACTGCCCACAAGACATCGGAAGACAAGACAAGATCAAATGGTGAGAATAGCCTTGGATACACGCTAACATTAAGTTGAGTAGGCTACCTATACAGTACCTATAGGTGGGTGGGTAGGTAGCCTACCTAGGTAGGTATGTAGGCTACGTGCTTCATAGGTGCTTTATAGGTACTAAAGTACTTACCTAGGTAGGTAAGTGTCTAGGCGGTGTACCTGCCTACATACATATGTACGCAATGGCTGGTGTCAATCTAGGCCAGTCTAATAGTCCTCCAGTGTTCTGTTACCTAGGTACGCCCAAGGTCCGATTGCTGTAGAGCCGTCTAAGTACCTAGGTAGGTACCTATCTAGCTCCGTTTTCCCCACAAGTCGAGAAAAGAAAAGGGGTGCAGTTCGCTGTATTTACTTACATACATATAACTATGTACTTACCTATGTAGGTACATACGTATATACATGTAGTGCTACCATCACTGCTAAGGCTTAGGGCTTCCTCTAGTAGAATTATATTATATGTGTCTAGGTAGGTACACGTGCACAGAACAGTAGCCAAGGTGTTGAAATAGTAATCGTAGGAAGGTTTGTGCTAGAAATATACAATTTGGGTAGATACCTACCCAGATATATGCCTTGCAGTAAGTGCAAGTTTACCCAAGAATTAGGATACAAGAACGGTCTTCCAAGACCCTTCTTGCATTTAAATGTCTCCAATTCAAATACAACCCACTACCTTTGTGCAGCCCTGGCTGGCTACGTACATGTATGATGTCCTCAGGGTCTTCCTATCTTGAGGATCCCGCACTTTTGTACTTTGGTGTTCGCACTAACCAAATCTCCTAGCATCTACACACATCTGCCTTCTTGGATGTTTGATATACACATATGTACAAGCACAAATAAGCCCAGAGGGTGCCGGGCGGCTATGCCATCTATCCTCCACTATTTCTTGGTCTCTCAAATTTTTTTTTGTCGCCCGATGTGAATGCTTCGGATGCTCGATATAGCCTGCTCGACTAGCCACATACCTAGGTGCTGCGGGCTCGGGACCCTGCGCTGGCGGGACTGGGATCCAGGCACCGCCCGCGTACCTCACCTTACAGCAGCGTTTCTAAGCCTACTGGTACAGCATTTGTCCAAAGTGCAGCGTACCTACTCACCACACGACCTTTTCAAGCTGACCACTCCGATTCATACAGCATGTACCTAGGTACGCAGGGTAGGGTATCTACTACATAGACTTACCTACATCTGGGTTCATGTATATAATCAATTGGCCTTGAAAGAATGCCTATAATCTCTACATACCTATTACCTACCTGTAGCATCTCTACCTCTCCTTCTTTATGATGTTCAGCTCAACGCGTAATGCCACGCTAGAATATATTAACGGCTATGCAGTAGTCTGAGCAATCTCGACTTCCGGTTGGCATTGATTACCACGTACCAGTACTTACTTACCTAAGGCAATGTCAGTCCCTACCTATCTATCTACCATGACGAGGGTGTTAGGCCGCTCGAACAAATCGCCGGGTCCTCTGTCTATTTAATCTATCTATTCAAATGGGCCTGGCAGAATTCGTAGGAATGTTCTCTGCAGTCTGCTTCGTAGTACTCGAGTACTCTCGCACGCTGCAAGGGTGGGGCATATACAATACGACGCTGGCAGCTAGGACGTGGGCGACGTTTCATAACGTTGATGTTAGCCACGATTCCAGGACGGTGATTTGGCACTTACATGTACGCCGGCAACGCCCCCCCTTGCCTTACCCACGGAGTGCTGCACGTTTACTGTAGGCTGCACGATACGACCTCTACCTATTTGTTAACCCTACCTAAGCCACTGTAGTGTAAAATAGAATCTACACATATAGATGTTGAGAACTGCTGGTTCAATTTGTCGTTCTGGTTCGTATCAGTGCCAAGTCCGATTAGTACAGATTCCTGGAGTCCATTTCTGGCCCGTCTTGCAGCATCCCCCTGCTCTACCCCTGTACTAGCGCAGATCGACCCATGCCAGAGACGTGTTTCATATTGAAGTACGCTCCACCCTTTCACGTTTAGCGGCTACGCACGTATACCCTACCTCCTACCTAGGTAGGTAGGTACAATTTCATGATATATATAACACACAAAGTTTGTTACCTACACCGGTCTGCACCCATTCATGAGCACAAGATTAAGCACAGAACCGGCACCGTTTCTGGTACTCAGTAGCCAACATGATGTTTGGACAGCAAATTACTAGTACAGTGCTTGTCACTAGTCGGGCAAATTCCATCCCCTGCTACTTTTCCATACAACAACGGGCATGTGCCACTGCCATTCGCGTGTTCCATGTTCAACTCAACGTTACAGTCGACAGTCAGCGGACAGTGGAGATCTGCATTCCAGCCTCCTTGTCCTCCCGTTACACTGCCTAACCTAACCCTCTACGTGTACATTCGACGAGCACAGCAAACCTAGGCACAAGCATGTGGTAAGGCGTAAGGCATAGGTAGCAAGTCCCGAGTCATTACCATTCAGTCTCCAGTTTTCCACGTATTGTTGTGGATGATAGCAGGTGTCTGAATGGCCTGAATTACTCGTGTGGGTCACCTCTTCATCTCTCTGTATCGGACGATCTCCGGCCATGGTCCATAGTATCCGACTGCGTGGCAGCCCTTATGTTGTCCGACCTATAGCTCCTCGCAGGCTTAGTTCTCATGCAATGAACACCCGGTATTCCATCAGCGTGTCGTCTTCCAGTCTCCTCTTAATTTCCAATCTCAGCTATCGCGTCAGCCAGCTACCCCTTAGGCTCTTCATAGCCTCCTAGAAGTTTATCCGCTTGTGTTGGACGGCTTACCGAATCAGCGCGATTAATCTCGTTCTCGAGTCATTCTCGCATCCTTGAGTGTAATATGACGGCACCCAAGGGCCGTGTTGGAGATGTATTAGAAAATAATTCGATGTACTTATATATACATATATGTATGTCTGCTAGAGAATGCGCGCGAGAGAAAAGGGGGGGGGGAAGAGCTGTCCATGGTCCAACATGAAGATGAAACTGATAGATTATGATCTTTCCAAGTTATGTATGAGTGATTCACAAATATAGCACGTATAGCACCCAGACCCCGCGGACTAGGTGAGGGAGAAAACCAACCGCGAATAGGGTTCCTGAGCGCATATATAGGCCCTTTCGACGAGGCTGGAGGAAAATACCGCTTTTATTCATAAGCACACCAAGAGCCCGCAGGCCGGTCGTTACTAGCCAGCCCACCACTTTGACGTGCAGGCATGCTAATGGACGAGGTCGACCTCCGAGGTGTGTACTCTCATCCGTTGCCGAGAGCGGCGATGGGACGTCTATATAGCATCTGGCATTCCTTCAATCTCCCGGGTTCCAAGTCCATGGGAACGGTAACAGCACTGCTGCCCTTGATGCTAGTTGATAAAGGTGGCGTGTGCCTGAGCCTGAACCTGAGCCTGAACCTGAGCCTGAGCCTGAGCCTGAGCCTGAGCCTGTGTCTATGCCTATGCCTATGCCTGCACCGGTGCTCGTTCCTTGCAAAGTGCATCGTCATGCCATGCTCGAGATTGGGTTGACACCATCCTGCATGGACCAAACCCGAGAGCATGTACACGCTACACGATTGCTGGCTAACTCAACCAGCCCGATGAAAAGAAGAGGATGCCGCGCACTCGCAATAATGAAGAATCTTTGTGTCGAGGAGCCCATAGACGCCACATCGTCTTTCGTGATACACGAAGCTGAAACGGTGGCGGGAATGTCGAATGGCGTTTACAAGGTACGGGCATCTGCCAAGTGACGGGCTGGCCCGGAACCTCCCCGTGAATGCATTGATGTGGTGTCTCGTCTCACAGAGTTGACTTCTTCGTCTTCGTCTGTCTGCCCACCAGCTGTCAGGCGTATAGATATCCTCCGTGAATACATGGGCCTAAGCCAAATCACCGCTCCTCAAACCCATGCCGTGGGCCCAGAAACTGGCCCTAACGTCAAATACTACGGCAACGGACACTCCTCGCTCGTGGGCAATAGATCGTGTAGTTCTCGAGCCACGGCCAAGTCGGGTCTGAAAGTTACAGTTGACTCGTCCAGGCAGGGCACTTCTGGCTGCTACTCTCGCCTCTCGTCAGACTTGCGGATGCCTCGACTGTATCCTCCTCCACATCGGGGCCGTCCTGGATTTCTCGGCTGTGTACGTGTAATTCAGTTCGGGCCGGCAACAAACATATACAGTACATACCATATACACCAAGAGTATCCGATGGCCGCAACAATGTATAAATCCCTCTCCTGCCTAAACCCACGCAGCGTCGGTGAGCTGTTTCACACAAGACCAGGGAAATTTCCCTAGTATCCGAGTCGAAATCACTTCGCGGATAGTTACAGCTGCCACGGCGCGAACGAGGGCAGGGGCTTGAGCCGATGGCCACGTGGCACCCTACGGAGTATTGCTGTCTGCGTCTGGTGTACGAGGTAAGCCACCGGTCACCAGAGCTACCTGTTACATACGGTAGTAATGAGTAGATGAAAGCTATAGACATGTACTGTATGTACCTATATCCACCACACCACAGTCGGTAGGTCGGAGAGCTGAAGGTAGAGGCAGCAGCTATTGGGGACGCGAACTCTCTCTCCACACAGCAGCCGAATGTGAATACATTCATATGTAACGCGATGTCGTACCGACAGCTGCTCCGACATATGTTGAGTGGCAATATTCCACCTACGTCACACGTATAAGGCCGTCATGATCAAACATCAACATTATAGTGTAGCTGACGAGACGGCTTAACCTATATTGCCTAATGTCGAACGGCAGAGAGTATACAATACATGCCACCACATCGGCGCTACATATTGTAGTTCGCATTCCACATTGTCTTGCATTTATCTACTCTATCCACTCTATCTCTCCTTGTATGTTTTACCCTCTGTTCAATACTTTTGTCTTCCTCCGCCGTACAGTATGCCCTTCTTCTTTCTTACTCCCCTTAAACGTCTGGTGATGGCAAAAAATACACGAGGAATGAGGCGGAGTGAGCGAGCAGGCGGCTTGCCTACTTGTTTATTTACAACATTTAACAGTTGATGGGGACCTCCACAACCTTTCTCTCTCGTGGCGAGAACTCGCTTACTAAGCCGCCGAGCGCACGATCAAATATATGTGATTGGAGTAAGAGTAGCTTACTCCGACCGGTATTTATGTGTTGAATCCGCCTGGCCCACGGCTGGGACCTTGATGCTTTGCTCGGTTCATCGATAAACTAGCGAGAGGCAGATGACGCCGGCCCTGTGGAAGATACAGAGATGTAGATATACGTAGGCCTTATACATGTGGAGCAGGTACAACATAAACTTTCGAACGTCACCTATACAACGTATTATTAGGTGGCACGTTACCTAGTTTTGATACTTAGGGAGAGGACAGGCTGCCAATACGGATGCATCATCGTACCTGGTGAACGGAATCTCAAACAGCCAGGTACGTTGAGGGTCGATAGCTGGGCCAAATTCTATGATATGGGTGTTTCGTCTTCCCGTAAAGTAACAGACGGCGTTCGGTCAGAGTACGCACGCAAGCTATGACACCTCCATTTAAATAAGCATCGATAACAGATCCGTCCCCCCCCCTTCTCTCTGTCCCTTTTATGCTGCGCGCGGCTCTCTCACCATGATACTAAGTGATACCAAGATCAGCTGGTTATCATATGAAGGCTACGCGTAACTGTGGAAGGACCCGAGAAAATATAGATTCAACGAAGGACGAGGGAAGAGAACTCAGTGGTACATACTCGAGGGAAGCCGGAGGGTTCCCAGTTCCAGTGCGCTCAAATGTTAGCGTGTCGACGGTCTTGAAGCCGAGCCTTCGATATAGCGATACCCCTACACGTGAAGCTTCTAGATAGACAGCAAGACCCTCTCGATCTGCGAGATCTAGTACGCTGACCAGCAGTGCAGAGCCGATACCGCGACTGTAATAGCTAGGCCGAGTACATAGATGTGTGAGTACTGGTGGATATCAAGCTATGTTAGCTTCTGGGCCTCGAAAGCGTTACGGGATTTGGCGATTTGTAACGTGAGACGAGAGGGAGATGGTAGAAAGAAAGGGACAGCCAGAGAGACCATGGCTCACCCAGCTTCTCGTTGGCCCGATGTTTCTTCTCCATGCCTAGCAGCCCATCGAAGAACTCGTGAAAGAGTACGATGCTCGAGCCCGCGGGCGGGCCCAGCGCATACTTTTTCCCACTCGCCCTGCCACCCGGCTCCTCCCCCCCTCCTTCGCCGTCATTCCCGGCAGCGGCATCGAGGCTGTTTATGCTCGCAGGCCTACCTGCTTCATCATATACCATGAATCCCTCTCTCAGCCCTACCATGCGCGGCGGGGGTTCCCATTTCGCCCATGCGACAATCGTCCCGTTTGCGTCGTCGATGACTTTGAACTGCTGCGTGCCGGCGTCTCCGAAGCGTCGACGGATGCGCTCTTCTGTCCACGACCGCATTGCCTCAATTGGTCCCCACCAGTACGTATACTCCGAGTTTGAGAAGGCATCCATGTCTAGTTGATAAGTGCGTTAACGTATGTGTACTGACGCATGGTAGCTTTTGACCCGTGGAATCTTGGAGTGTAGATGAAATGGCACTGTTATCAACGACGTGTAGTCAGGAGACTATTGCCAAGCCAACTTCGTCGAGATTGTACATGTCGTAGTTGATAAATAACATACGCATGGCGTCTGAAATATATATTCGACGGGGCACTAAACTACCCAGCTTCACCATGGACTTTATGGAAGATTGTATGTATCTCTAAGGAATGTCGAAATAGTTTGAGACTCACTGTTATTGCTGGTAAGCCTCAATATCGTACATTGCAACGAACACAAGCATCAAGTTTAATTTTCTATTCAAACCCACAGGTTTCGGCTTGATTTCCCACTAGGTCTCGCCCTCACCATGCGAGCCCCTTTATTGAGCCATTGAGACAAGGTGAACTAAAGAACGGTATGAGGCACCTACCAGACTTCTGTCATACCCTGTACATCTGCGGGTGTGCACCTAGACATCGTGAAACCCACGGGCAGTCTGAACGGGCGTGCGAATGGGAGGACCATTTTTTTATAGTAGCTTATTCTGTTATAGCCGTCTAGTATCTCTTTATTCAGATGGTTCTTTCCCCGGGACTTGTACAAAGGGCAGTGGGATTTATTTCTACGAATTCGCTGGGATGATACGATAGAATGCTGGACCTCAGGAGACATCTGCGCCCTTCGAGAATCGTAGGGTGAGTCACAAGGATCTGGGTCTACAACCGGGCTAGGACCGGCGTACTATGAGCTACACCGCGCGCCGGGAGCGGGTGAAGAACCACTACTCCATCTTGGTAGTGTACATATATACTACAATAGATCCACTAGATATTGTCCTGGCCAACACCGAAATAACAACGTTAGCTATCATCAGAGTCTCTCTTTGCCGATCATCAACATGGTATTTTCTATCTGCAGAGATACGATCGTCTATGCCGGTATTTGAAGTCTCTAGCGGTATACATGAATCATGATTGTTATACACGAAATACAGAGATGGTACGCACTATGTTGTGCATTGGTTCACTTCTCAGGCTTCGCCTGCCTCTCTTTCGGCTTCGGCTTCGGCTTCAGCGTCGGCTTCTCCCTCCGAATCCGCCCTTTCCGTACGTGGTTCTAGCGCATTAGCACTATTATCATCAATAGAGTCAAGGGCACTGAAGATCTCATCCTCTAGGTTCGAATATACACGAACCATAGACTTGATAGCTCTGACCACTTGCATACCATCGCTCTCGATCTCGCGAAGAGTAGCCGCTGCATCACTGGACCATGGGCTCAGTTTATCGAGTTCCAAATACGCCTGTGCAAGCCGATACAGCGTTGTCGCAGTAGGTCGAAGGTAGCGTGGAGACGATCCTTTCCTGCGCGTTTCCAAGGGAAGGGCGTTGCGCATAGCCTCCCTTGACCGAACCGTTTGCCACCCAGTCCAATTTGGCATCAACACTTTCTCGCACACCGTAAACGCCGCCTTGTGCTGCTTCATTTGCACGAGAACCTGCACATGGTAGTTCCAGTTCTTACTGTCCACCTCGAAGCCTGCCTCTTGCACGTCTTTAATTAGCGCCTGAAGGCCGAGAGCATTGTTCTCTTTCAAGAAAATCTCCTGCATGACGCGCAAACCTCCAGACAGGGAGTAGCGGTACCTGGGCGAAATTTTGTTGATTTTAGGGAGATCATCATTAAAATCGGCTGAGCGCGCTTCCGTCTTGGCGGTTTCGAAAAGAAGGCGCCAAGTTGACCTGACGCGGTTATATTGTCGGTCCTGGAGACCCGAAAGCATCACAGCGTTCAACATAGTAAATGGCAGTACACCCTCGTCGTTGGGTCCTTGGAAAACACAGCGATAGAGTTCAACAAGTTCGTGAACCCGAACACTGTCATTCAGCTGAGCGAAGATGTACATCATCGTACTAAATTGATACACCTCGCCTCCCGATCGAAGCAGTTCACTTCGCCGTACGGGGTTTGCACTCGAGGGAACCCTGGTGTCAATTTCAGTACCTGGCCTATGTCCATAGATACTAAAGAAGGCACGCAGAGCGTCGCCGAGCCCTTGCGTTCTGCCACGCTGCCTCTGCTGCTTTGGCCGCGATCGTTCCGATTGTCCAAAAGCTTGACTCAGTCGGAAAACGACATCCTGTGTAATGGGTATCCCATGCTCATTCATGAGTAAGCAAAGGCGTCTAACCATTGCCGGCTCTCCAGTTCGGAGAAGAGCACTCATGACAATCTGAAACTGCGCCGGCGTAACCTCGAACACGTTCTCTTTCAGAGCAACAGTGAGGAGGTGGAGGGCATGCTGTGACTGCCGACATAAAGCAAGTCCGAGTAGTAGTTGTTGGTATGTGAATTGGTTGTAAGGTATATTTCTGTCCGCCATGTTGTTGAGAATCCTGTTTATGCTGGCGAGATCCCGACGAAGTGCATTGTAATAGAGGAGTTTGTTCCACATCCGTGTCGATATGATACCCTTGGCGGAAGCACGCGTGCACACGTCTTCCGCCTCCTTGAAAAGGTCGTTTTGGCAATAAGCATCAACGAGACTACTCAGCATAGCATCGTTGGCGAAGATTCCAGAATGACGTGCGCGACGGTATAGATCCACGGTAAACGCCAGATCGCCTCTCGATCCGGCCATCTGCATCAAGGTGCCGTAGCTGTACCGGTCTGGCTCTTCTGCCTGACATAAGCGGTCGAAAGTGGCAATAGCCCCATTATAGTCATCGGCTTTAACGTACGCATTTATTAGAATATTCCAGTGGTAAACAGAGGGATGGATCCTGAACTTGTTCACCACGTCATTGAAAATTCGCTCGGCCTCATCCGGCTCCGCGTTGACGGCTTGGACGTGAAGCAAATGAGCAAAAGTATCGCTCCCTTGGCTCGCATCGAAGATGTTCACGCTGGGGTCGTCGCGAAACTGCTCAACATATTTGGTCCACATCGAATACACTCGCTCTTTATTCCCCTGAGCTGCATGAAACGCTAAGTGCCTCTGATAAGCCCGTCGGGATGGTATGCCATGAAACTTATGCCAATCCTCCCAAAGAAGTTTGACGCCGGCGATCATTTTAGTATAGGACGATGCCATTTCCGTATAGGCGTTGAAGACGCAATGCAGAACAGCGTGGCTGGGCGAGCTACCGGGCAACTCTCGGTAGATAGCATAAACATCTGGTAAGACTTTGCCTTGATTCCTCCTATGTGCGGATCGAGTATACTCCTCAAACGCCTGCGGGTCTTTCGTAAGAAGCAGCAGGGGAATTACTTGGGCGTACTCGCACGAAGCAAGTGCCCTCCTGACTAATACTTTCTGGAGAACCTGGAGCGCTTCGTGATCAGTTTCTCTGCTCGAGGGGTCGCTTAGCTGCGCGACGATATATTCCGAAAACATCATGACTTTGTCGGCAATAGCGGGAACAGATGCGCAGTGCTTCAGATCGGCGGTAATGCCGTCAAAATTCCACCGAGCGGCCATCTCTGGGTATAGTCTCCAAATCATGTTCAGAAAATCCGTTGTTGGAGACCGAAGGGCGACTGCTAACAGTAAGTCCAAGGCATCAACGAGGGCGGTGTTGTCCAAAGTCGCCATTCGTAATCCTCGCTCAAATATTGACAAGGCACGAGAGTGATTTTGTAAATTGAGCTCAGCAGAAACGCCGGCAAGGAATGCATTTTCGCCCCAGCTAGCCGTCTCCAAGCTGTGAAAGAGTTCGGAAACCTTGGACCAGTCGGAGATTCCAGCGGGCTGAGAGAGGAACGCCAACATCTTTGGGGCGTATGCTTTCTGAGTCTGCTCATCCAAAGACTTATAATGACGCCACAGGAGATCGATGTCGCGGAGGTTTTTTGTTTTAAGAATACGCTCAACGACGCCAATATGTGTGCGACTGTGCGGCTTGGCTCGGGGCGGCAGGCCGTTGGATTCGTGTTGGTCTGATGCGGCGTCGGTCTGTTCCTGAGCAGGAGGGGAAGACTGTGATCCAGGGCGTGGATGGGGCAGAGACGAGTTATAGAGACGCGAAGAGACATGCGAGGGACGAGTGGGGCGAGTTCGAAAGCGCAATCGATGGCATGGATCTCGCGAGGCGGGGGAAGGACGGCGCATCAGAGCCGCAGCACCAGTAGGATACAGAAAGTCGAGAAGCAAGGCCGAGGCGCTGAGCGACGGGCTACGGGGTTGTTCGAACGAAGACGGGGACGACGACGACGACGACGACGACGATGATAACGACGAGAACGACAACGACAAGGCAGAGCCAGTATCGCTAGGATCGAGAGTGCCGTGCATCAGCGTCTGCCAGGCCTTGGTGAGCTCGATGTCGGCGGCGCCATGCTGCCAGAAGGACGTGTCCAGCTGCCTCGTCGATCGGACGGCGGATTTCTTTGGGGGCGGCAGAAGTCGAAGACCGCATGATTCCAAGCATGCAGTCGTCCGCTCGAGCATCGGAGGCGGCGTTCTGTAGGAAGACGCCCACGTCCTCGACGGCCGCGGCAGAGCTCCGAGAGACTAACCTTGGGGTTGGCCGTGGTGCAGCGGATGTGATCGTGATCGTGATCTTGGTCGTGGTCGTGGTCGTGGTCGCTGGAAGAAGGACAGAAGAGCGCGCTATTGAGGCATTATAGGGATTTGGATCTGGTAGAGCACGCGCTTACCTCTCCTTCTCTCTCTTCCTTTTCTTTTCCCAGGCTTCTGTCCCCTTTACTTGCTCTCTCCCTATCCCCCTAATTCTTTATAAAGCGAACCGCAATCGATGAAAGTACCATGAGAAGGCTTGATCGCACAAAAGGACACAATGTTACACTGTATACGACCAGAAGCACTGCAAAATCAGCGTATCATGTTCCAACTGGCGGTGCAGGAAGGAGACAATATCAAGTTTCAAAGCCCACTGGCCGCGATGGGCACGCCGTACTAGTAGAGGTAGGTAGGAGGTTACCTTAGGTAAGTAGGTAGTACCCAAGTACGGTGGCCCATAGCTAAAGGTGTGCCAAAACCCCATACCTTCAGCACTAAGACCTAAAATTCAGACTTCAACCCAGAATAACTCGACGACGCCGGCATATATATAAAAATAATTAACCTTTCTAGATAGCTTATTTAATTGTTTATATAATAGATTTTTTTAGATTTTTATAACCCGCAAAATAAAGTTTTTCGTTTATTTAAATATTTTAATATATATATTAAAGTATATATTTGTATTTATGCGTAAGTTAGCTTTTACTAGGTTAACGCCTTGCTGGTAGGTGTATATATAAGCACATGCCTGCATGGCAAGGATTTCCGATTATGTAATAAGACCCTACCGCGCCTTGATTGGCTGTATCCTTTTTAAAGTGGGGCCGGGTGTGGGGCTGCAAAGGGTTTAGGTGTATAGGCTAGGGTTTTGGCACACTTTCAGTTATGGGCCACCGTACCCAAGGCAGTCAGATATGCATAAATTTTACGAGGCAGCAGATGACCCGGTTGGTTCAATAGGTCTAGGTAACAACTCCGCCAGCAGCCACAGTTCGACAGCACACCTACCTTACAGTTAGGTAGGTACACTCAGTACCTTAGGTACATACATATGTAGGTAGGTAGGTTAGGTACATAGGTACATGCCTTGTACCCGTGGTAGCAGGGGCTAGATTTATGTAGTCGCTTCCGTCACGACAACCCCACCATTAAATTAGTTGCAGACAACACGCACACATCACCAGGTCTCTTCCACCTACAGGTACTCTCGTCATGGACATCACCAATTTTGTCGTGTCTGCTCGCAACCAGGCGCTCCTCTATGGCGACTATACCACATATCACAGACAATTAGCCAAGAAGCTACACACTTCGCGCAGGAAGCTGGGCATCGTCACCAGGAACAGGTCCAAGTTCACCAAGCGTGGCCCTGTTACTGCCGAGCAGGTGGCAGAGAACCATGAGTATGCTCTCCCTACTCTTCTACTATGCCATGCCATTCTATCCTATCCTACCTCACCAGTCGTCATCGCTGACCAGGACAATTCCTTTCTAGGTTCCTCTACCTCGTGCTGCTCACGGCTGAGCGCGCCTGGGCTCATGCCATGCGCCTCAAGGCTGTCCATTCGGCCGACACCAAGGGAATCACTGGCCGCACACGCTCCCACATAATTTCGAGGCTCGATAAAGGCGCCCGTGTTGCCGAGCATCTAGTCCACATCCTCTCCGAGACGACCGTCACCGCTGCCAGCGACACCAACATTCTAGAAGCGAAGGCGTACGCCGCCATGGTGAGAGGGGCTGCGCATTTTGAGAGTCAGAATTGGGAAGACTGCACGAGGAGCTACGCCACCGCGCGCATGATATACAGTGCTCTGATGTCGGTGAGAGGAGACATCCTAAAAGACCTCCTAGCCGAGACCGTTGATCCTTCAATCCGCTATGCTGCCTACCAGAGCAAAGTCCCCCGCACCTTGGCCATCTCTACCATCGCACGGAGGGCCTTCCCCTCTGACGACGAGGCTCTCGTTGGCCAGATCAACAAAGTAGCCCCAAATCTTCTAAACCAGGTCGATCCAGACGCCGACAAGAGCCAGGTTGGCACCCCCCATGCGCCCCACACGATTACCTGGAGGTCGCGGGATGTCAAGATCGAGGATGCCTCCATTGCGCTCGCCATCGCTGCGACCGAGTCGGCTACTGCTCGCCTGGCACAGAAGCTGGAATCTTCTGACGTAGTGCTGCCCAAGGAAATGGCTGCCGCTTACGACGAGGTCCTCATCGCTAGTCAGGATGCGGCCGACGTCACGAAACGTGCCATTGACGAGCTGAAGGAGGAAGGCGTACCGCAGAGCGACAGTCGCATACAGAGCTTGCAGATTACCCGCACTGCTGTCAACTACCAGATGATCAGTTGGAGGATCGGGCGCAATCGAGTCCTCAGTGGTGAACATGATGGTGCTCTTCTTGACTCTGCCCCAAACACTACCAGGAAATTCAGAAAAGATGTATCCTTACAGCAGGCCAAGATTGAGCCGCCGGGCAGGAAGGTAGCTCGCTTAAAAGAAAAGGTCGTGCTTTACGATGCGACATTGCAAAGTCTCGAGTCGATCAAAGAACTCCCTGGTGTGGCCGCTGATACTGGGCTCCTTCAGCAACTGGATGCTACTGCAAAGTATTTCCATGCTCTCAAGTAAACTTCCCCGGAGCATTTCCCCTATAGTTTGGTCGGTGCTGTGCTAACATGATGCTTGAAGATGCCTGTCTATTGCGCGCTCACACTCTCTGGCCGATCAGTCAGCCAATGCTCTCGCCCTCATCCAGCATGCATATAAACAATGCCTGTCATCTGCCACCTTCTTCTCTGAACACAGCGCGTTGTCGTCAGAGTCATCCATATTGAGTATTGAGGTTCGCCAGACAGACGTCAGCTTTCTCCGAGACCTCCTGAAAGGAGAGCTGCAAAGGTGTCGTGCTATTGTGGAGATCGATAACATTAGAGACAAGACGAAATCGACATCGTCCCAAGTGAAGGTCCCTCTAGTGGATAGGCTTGTAGAGTACCCAGCAGAAGGTGTGGACTTGGAGAATATTGTCGATTATCCTCCTCGAATCCAACCTATTCCAGTCAAACCACTCTTTTTTGATGTCGCTTGGAACTATATCGAGTATCCTGGGAAGCCATCGACTGCTTCGGCTGAGGTAGAGGAAGAACCGGTACCCACCTCTGAACCTAAGAAGCGAGGGTGGTTTGGGTTCGGACGGTGATAAAAATTATTTACAGATAGCTACCGAGGCCAAAAGATCAAGAAATACAGATAATCGGGGGCCGAACGTACTTGTCTAGTACGATGACTTTATCTAGGCTCTATTCTGTGTCGACTTTTTGAAATTGTCTCACTTTCAACACGCTCTGCGACATGGCATATCTGGCGAAAATAAAAATAAAAGAACAATAAAACCGTTCTCCCTTGCTACGCGAACGCCACGTCATTTCTCACTCTCGTTCTTTGAACCTCCCGTCGGTGGCCTGCTTCGTTTTCGTGAGTATGTTATATCACCACTCGTCTAGTAGTCCGAGACTCTTAATGATGCATGAACCCGAAAGCTACCATAGACTAGGTGGTTTATGGTACAGCCAGCTATGGAGTAGCGCCAGCAGCCCGCCCACCTTTGCAACGAAAAGTCATCCGCGGCGAACGGTACCACTGTGCCTCTTCATCGCTGCTTCGGCTTGCTTTTGCGTCGTTACACTCGCGCTTGGCCTTGGGTTGGGACTGGGATGGAGACACTATGGCAGTTCGCTGGCGAGGGCTCGATTTGATTACGATTCCTACGGCATACCAGAGAGCCTTGAAGTGATCTCGCCCGAAAGACTTATCAACACCAAAGAACTCTCTCTTGACACCGGGTTCGACGTAACAGATCAGCCTCAGACTCGCGAATATGTGTTCAATATCTCACAAGCGCTCGCGGCTCCCGATGGGTTCCAGAAGCCTATGATACTTGCCAATGGACAGTCTCCAGGCCCGCTTATTGAGGCGAATACTGGCGATACGAGTAAGTAATACCCAGTATCATATTTTATTCCTACGAACAAGTGGCTCGTCATTGGAGTTCGCCCGTCGAACTTAGATTCCAGTACCTTGTTATCTGCCCCTGTTGCTGAAAGCTCTCGAGGATATCGGCAAGAGCATAGATGGAAATGAAAGAAGTAGAGACAGATAACTCCATAGCACATGTACTAATCGAAGTGCTCTTCTAAAGTCAGAGTTCATGTGAACAATCTCATGCCTAACTCGAGCACGGCTATTCACTGGCATGGCATCGACCAAAGAAACACGACTTGGATGGACGGCGTCATTGGCGTTTCTCAGTGTGGCATTCCACCCGGACACAGCTTCACCTACGAATTTCGCGTGGGCGACCAAAGGGGGACTTTCTGGTGGCACGCCCATCTATCGGTGCAATATTCCGACGGGCTTTACGGGCCTCTGGTCAGCCGAATGCAAATCCTCGAGATGTCAGTCGGCTGGGAATTGTGACTAACCTTGGGGTACACCAGGTGGTTCACGATCCTGACGAGTTGGTCCCTGTGACGGATGATGACAAGATCATCTTCGTCGGTGACGTGTATCATACATACGGTTCTGTTGTATGTCGATCTAGATCCCAGGATATGTGTTGCCCCTCTTCCCCTGGTTCTTCACTTGCCCCCAGCTTGTTTTCGCTACTGATGGGAAACATAGTTACTGTCGAGCTACCTCAATACAACCTCTAAATGGGTACCATTCGAATCGGGTGTCGAGCCCCTCGCTGATAGTATCCTGCTGAATGGACAGAATACGTACGATTGCGCCATCGTTTCAACGACCTATCCGCCGCCAGCCTCGCACGAATCGTCATCGCCCTCTGCATCTTCAGACCTAAAATGCGCTGGAGGACGGCTCTACAAGACCAAGATTCGCACAGGACAGCATGTGCGGCTTCGTCTGATCAACTCGTCCTCGTTCCTCTCCTACTGGTTTAGTATTGATAACCACACGCTGTCGATAGTTGAGTTGGACGGCGTAGAAATCGTGCCCATTGCCGCCCGCGGCGTTTACCTCAACATCGGGCAGCGTGCAAGCGTCATCATCACGGCCAATCAAACGTCCGGAAACTACTACATCCGTGCGACCTTGCCGCAGACATGTTTCGTACCGTACGCACCTTACACGAGCGACGGCTTGGCTGCAGGCGAGTACGTGGCGAAGGGAGTTTTATCATATGATGATGTGCCTGTGGACGAGCCCCCAATTGGCATCAGGGGAAATGTGAGTAACCCATACGGCGTCGAGAACAACGATGTCAGAGGTGACGTGTGGGAGGGCTGCGATGACATGCCCTTTGATCTGCCTCAGCCCATGCGCAATATCCAGGCGTACGAGGTCCCAGAGGCAAACAAGCATTATATCGAATATATGTTCCGGCAGGCCCAGGATGTTAATCGCATCTTTATCAACAAGGTACGTGTGTCGATCCATGACTCCGGAGCCCTTGAGAATTTACCTCTATACTTTTCTTCTCCTGCGAAAGCCCACCATATCTGTCCCAATCAAGCCCAATATGAAACCTTTCGCACACCAATTAGAAGCATTATTTCGGTACGGAGATCAGACAACCTTGGCTATGAATAGGAACAATGCAAATAGAACGAGCCTGGAGGGGAATGTACTAATACGTCGACTGCACCTAGACGGCATATGCACCGCTCCCGGATAACGCAACGTTATGGAAAGCGGTTGAGCAGCACTTCGTGGCTAACAAGGCCAATTCGTATAATAGTTGGGATTTTGGGCTGAACCAGCAGGTTTTGCTTGTCCCGGAGGCGGACAAGGGAGCACAGGTCGTCATCAACTCCCTTGATGCTATGGAGCATCCTTGGCATTTACAGTGAGTCGGACGCTTTTCGTTTATTCACCTTCCCTTATTTGTCTTGCCCGATCAGCCCCCTTGGGTACTCTACTCGTAGCCCGTGCATCCTATATCCCTTCTAACTTAAAACCGATCCATATGATTCAACCTCAAGTTGAGCAGCGTCCATGACGCCATGACGAGGCTTCTTTCCTTACCATTCAACGCACGACGAGGAGGAACACCAAGGGTTCAACCAGCATCATACATCCACATGTGAAAAGTAAACTATTGTACCCAAACTAACTCGCACTATAGTGGTATGAAACATTTGCGTCATCAACTCAGTGACCTTGTTTCCTTCCCAGCTTCCCAGCCAAACTTCACCAACCAGTGAGAGAGCTAATGTCCCCTTTCCTCTCAAAATAGGCCACACTTTCCAGATCGTAGGCTGGGGTCCGGGTCTCTTCGGTACAACGTCAATAACCCCCAGCAATGGGACGACGACGACGACGACGACGACGTGGAACCTCGCGAATCCCATGCGTAGAGATACAGTGACGATTCCTGCCTTCAGCCACGTCGTTATCCGCTTTGAAACGAATAACCCAGGCCTCTGGGCCCTACATTGCCACGTCGCGTGGCATATGGAGGGTACGTCCTGGTCTCTCTCACGGGTGCTTCCATGACCCGAGAAGAGGAATTACAGCAATTGAAGAAGACTAGGAATAAAAAACTAACACTGAGTTATAAAAATATATATAGGCGGCATGTTCGTCTCCCTAGCAGAGAGACCAGAGGATCTTACGAGGCTCATCGAGGCAATGGATCCCACGACACGCGCTCTCAGCCAGGGTTTCTGTGGCGTGCAAGGTGGAAGGAGCTCCTAATTATGATACCTTAATATCTCGGGTCTCACAGTAAGTTCTATCTCGTAGGGTGTGTTCGCCTGGCTTTACTCCCTCATCTACTTTGATTGAGCTCCAATTCTGGTCGCCCGTTTATTCTACCTTCACTACTCGACGACCCATCCGTTCTCTCTGCTACATACCTCTTGCCCTCTCGTCCTCGAAACGCGGCGGTCCTGCCACGTGCGTTAATTGGTGTTTCCACCTCGTCTTACCCCATATAGACGATTAGCTATGCTGACAAGCTAGAAGATAGGTGACGGAGAAAATATAGCAGACAAGCATACGGAATTTAGGGTTGGCCGTCGGTTGGAAATGTCCACGGTGTAGACGTATGTCTGAAGCGTGTCGGCCCAGGTCTCGTGCTACATTCGACAGTCATGAAACACGCGTAGTAATTTAGGTCACATTGGCCATACTACCTTGGGTGACGGCCGGTGCGAACTTGTAAATAGTGCTGCCGGGACTTCTACTACGTGCCACCACTGCTGCTTCAAGGGCAAAACGCGGGCCGAGCTAACTGGACACGTTTTGTATTGTCGTGATACATATTGAATCCAAGACAGGCACTGTCCATGTCAAAGATGAATAGTAATTCGGACTTATGTCTGTCTAGGTTATATCTAGATTTTCTCTTGAGAGGCGATGCTATTAGTTTTCTTGGTTACTAAATACCACTTTATATACAGCGCTCGAACTGACGGAGCCGACCATTTCAATGCTAGTCATCATGACAGAGTACCATAAATAACTCTGAGGTACCAAACCAGTAGGCCGAGTATCTTTTCCTTTTATCTCAAAACGCCCCCACCGCCGCATTGTAATATTGCATGAACGTGATCTCCGTTGGAGGGAATCGAGGAATAAACAAATCGTAAATATGAGTACAGTTTGATGTACAGTACGGTAAGCTCAGACTGTCCTGCTGGAGCTGGTATTGAAAACATGTCGTGGAATAAAAACTATATCGTAGTGGTGCAGATTACGGCTTCTTCTCCTCATCCGGCTTAGCCTCTGATGAGCCAGATGACTCACCTGACTCAGCACGGGCCTTGTGCATCTTGTCGAAGAGGTTTAGGCTGGCCATCTGCAGCTCATCCGCCTTGGCCTTGATATCCTCAGCCGTAGCGGTACTCTCACCCGACTGGCTCTTAGAGACAAATTCTCGGAGCGAAGTGATCTTTTCCCGAATACCGTCAGCCTCGGTCTTGTCTAGTTTGTCGGCATATTCGTTAAGAGCTTTCTCCGTATCGTTCAACACACTGTCGGCGCGGTTGGCGGCCTCGATGGCGTTCTTGCGCTCCTTATCCGACTCAGCATACTTCTCGGAATCCTGGACCATCTGCTCAATTTCTGATTCGGAGAGACCAGAGCCAGAGGCAATGGTGATGGACTGGTCCTTGTTCGTGCTCTTATCCTTGGCATGGACGTGAACAATTGAATCGGCGTCAATATCGAAAGTCACTTCGATCTGAGGAACTCCTCGGTGTGCGGGGGGAATACCAACGAGCTGGAAGTTGCCTAGAAGTTTGTTGTCCCTAACAAGCTCACGTTCACCCTGGTAGACCTTGATCTCGACGGCAGTCTGGAAATCAGCGGCAGTAGAGAACACCTGAGATTTCTTGGTAGGGATAGTGGTGTTGCGGTTGATCAAACGAGTGAAGACACCGCCCAAAGTCTCGATACCCAATGATAGAGGTGTAACGTCAAGAAGTAAGAGGTCCTTGACTTCACCAGAAAGAACAGCACCTTGAATGGCAGCGCCCATAGCGACGGCTTCGTCGGGATTAACCGACTTGGCAGGGTCACGGCCAAAGATACTCTTTACGGACTCGGTAACCTTGGGCATACGAGTCATACCACCAACCAAGATGACTTCCTGAATGTCCTTGGCTTGGAGACCAGCATCTTTCAAGGCCTTGCGAACAGGCTCTACAGTCTTGCTAATCAGGGGGTCCATCATAGCCTCGAGCTGAGACCGGCTGAGCTTAGTGTTGATGTGCTTGGGGCCAGAAGCATCAGCAGTGATGAAAGGCAAGCTGATATCGGTCTGTAGAGACGAAGAAAGCTCAATCTTGGCCTTTTCAGCAGCCTCGCGAATTCTCTGAATAGCCATCCGGTCGTTCGATAGATCAATGCCAGACTCGGTCTTAAATTGCTGAACGAGGTGGCGTACCAAGCGAATATCGAAGTCTTCACCACCCAAGTGAGTATCGCCATTGGTTGATTTGACCTCGAACACACCGTTTTGGATTTCTAGGACGGAGATATCGAAAGTACCACCACCCAGGTCGTATACGGCGACAACGCGGTCAGCTTCCTTCTCCAAACCGTAAGCCAGAGCGGCAGCCGTGGGCTCGTTGACAACACGAAGGACGTTAAGACCGGCAATTTGACCGGCATCCTTTGTAGCCTGACGCTGGGAATCGTTAAAGTATGCAGGAACCGTAACAACGGCATTCTTGATGGGCTTGCCCAAATAAGACTCAGCGGTTTCCTTCATCTTGTTCAGTACAAAGCCACCGATCTGCGAGGGCGAGTACTTCTGGCCACGAGCCTCCACCCAGGCATCCCCGTTGCTGTGCTGGACAATCTTGTAAGGCACCTCCTTGATATCTCTTTGGACCTCAGCATCAGTGAACTTCCGGCCGATTAACCGCTTAGTTGCAAAGAGGGTGTTCTCAGGGTTCACGACGGCTTGACGCTTGGCGGCGACACCCACCAACCGCTCGCCATCCTGGGCGAAAGCGACAACTGAGGGCGTGGTTCGAGCACCTACGATTTCGCGTTAGAACTGATATCATTGTCTTGTTCACAGATCATGTGCAAGAGGCTTTACCTTCTGAGTTCTCAATAATACGTGGGGTCTTGCCCTCCATTACAGCGACAGCGGAGTTTGTAGTACCTGCAACGACGCTGTTAGCCCATCAATTGTGCAGCCACGAGGTAATCTCTTTTATGACACAAACGTACCCAGGTCGATACCGATGACGGCACCCTGGACTTTGCCTTCCGTGGATTCATAACGGGCGAATGTAGCGCCCAAGGGCTTCCTTAAGGGTGCGGCCCATCTGGGAGCTGTGGAAACTGCTCGGGGAAGCTGTCGTGAGTGGCATAGTTAGCTTTCAAGCGCCACATAAGCTACGATGCGTAGGAAACCAGATGTGCGACATGGGTACGCTCAGATGAGACTCCAGACTTACAGCTCTGGACAAGCGCGAGGCCAACATGGCGGGTAAATGTGGCGGGATGTGCGCAAGCGAATGAGAATACGGAAGGATTGTGAGGAAATAATTGTACACTGAGGAAGATGCGATGGGTATTATACAGAAGTTAATTAAGCACCGGCAGCGGAGAAGTAGAGGGGGGGAATCGGGATGAATGGCCGGGTAGATGGATGGAAGATGGAGGATGGGAAGACGTCGACAACGATGGGTGGGAGAAATTGAGTGCTCAAGTACTGCGTCGTAGCGCAAAAAATTTCAAGAGCGTAGAAGGCTTCCGGGAGCTTCTTAGGGGCGGTCAGGGGCGGCAGAAGCGCCATCGGGGTTTAGTGCGGCGTCCCTCGGCATAGGCCCGGGCGATTGTGGGGGATCCAATGAAGGCGAATTGAAGACGGGTCTAGAAATTTTGAAGAATTCGACAGAAGCCAATACTCAGATTTGGAACATGTGGGGTGGTGCAACTTGAAGTACCTACCTAGGTACTTTATGTACCAAGGTAAATAAATACCTACTACCTTATGAATCTTGTGTATACCTAAGCCGATCAGCCTAAAAGGTTCTGCGTGCTTAGGTATCTAGGTAAAAGTCGGTGATCAGTTATTACCTGAGCACAGGAATTATGTAGCTTGATACAATGGCCCTTTGGGCTCCAAGTCGAGGCACTGATGTAAGTCCTTGATACCTAGGTGTGCACTGCGAGATGGTGATGTCACATACCTTTACCAGATAAGATCATTTATTGAAAGGCAAGTGTAGTTGATGACAGCACTTGGCAATTTATAACACTGCCTCAGTGTAGCTCATATTGGGAAATAGCCAATTTCATGAATTATAAACAGCTTTGTACATTATATTATGGGTTATAGCCTCGAAATTCTCCTGTGCGCATTAAAGATCGTGAGTTAAGCTTTAGAGCTTACGTGAGACAAGATTATTATTGCTCTCTGCAGAGAGCATACACCCCACCAAGGGGGCAAAATTATATATATTTAATTAATTTATTTAAAATTATTAAAAATTCTTCTTTAAGTTCTTAAATAAAAAAGCTTAAAGCTATATATAATTAAAGTTATATATTTTATAATTTAACTATCATTAAAGTAGCAAGTTTTATGAGAGAGAAAACAAACAAGTAATATTGTCTGAGGCTATCTCAGCCGCCAATCCACTTGGGTGCAGTACCTACCGCGTACACTAAAACCTGACTACGTAAGTACCTACCAAGGTAGGGAGCTCCACGTAAGACTACCTACCTTACCTTTTACTGAGTACCTACCTGCTAACACGCTATCATCACTGTATCACTACCAAACCATCACCACTTTGTCTTTCAACGATAACGGCAACAACGAACTATAATAATAACATAACAGCGCCGACGGCAACGAACAACCGCTTTCTGTTCCAGCCACCCATCGGTTTCTGTCCTTCTTCCCTCTGTCTGCAACTCGACACGCGCAAACAAGACATCCCTCCTCGGCAAGTTCCTATCGTCAATGCGACTTGATGATCTATCTTTGCACCGTTGATATTCGCCACCGGCATCATGGCCGTCGGCGATGAAGCCAGGTAAGCAGAGGTGTCCCATCCGCCCCTTTCCTTCGCTCCCACTCTCTTTTATCTTCCTCTCGTGTCTGTGTATGCATCGACGACCGCCAATCCAGCTGTTTTCTGTTTTGTTATCTCTGTCGTCTTTCGACTCGCTGACACCCGCCTCTTGGCCACCATTTTAGCCTCCGGCCCACGAACAGTCTGCTTCTCCAAGAAGGCCGCAAGCACTACCGAACCCAGATCTCGCCCATGTCAGTCCGTCCCCGTCTATTCGCTGTCCGCACGCTCGAGGTCTCGCTCTGCTCTGCGCGGCCGTCTATGTGCTTTGCATGCTAATTGCCGCGCACTCCTTCCAGACATTGGCAGCTCCGGTCCCTGGTCAGCGCCGAGCGAGATGGCATGGTCTATTTCCCCGCCGGCATTAACAACACCCACATCACCCGGCTCGACACCCGGACCCGCGAGTGCGAAACCATCAAGGTGATCAGCTTCCATCCTAGATGCCTGGTGGCCAGTGGCGGTTGGATATGCTGCGGTGGCGAGAACGGTGAATTCGCAATCATTCGCGAAACCAGCGCCGCTGCTGCCGCCGATGACGTCGATGACGCCGACGCCTTGACTGCCTCTGCCGCCGCTGTCGCCGCCATCGCTTCCGCTTCCGCTTCCGAAGACTCCCTGGCCCGTGACCGTGAGACCCCGCGCGCCTTATCCTCTCGCGACCCTTCCCTTGTCTCCGAGCCTTCCATGACGGAGCTCCGTCGCGACATGCTCAGCATCGTCGCGCAAATCAGCGGCTCCGCCAAGTCGTGGTCTGCGTCCAACTACAAGTTTGGCACTCAGCGAGTTAACTGCATCACCATTTGGCATCCCCCCACGCCGCCCTCTGACGAGCCGCTACCCGGCCGCTACACCTCTCCTATGGCTATATTGGCCAATAATGACAAAACCATCACCATAATACGTCTGAACGATGCTGAGACTGTCGACGAGCTAGTGTACCCCGACTGTGTGAACCGAGGCGTCGTTTCGCCTGATGGCAGCCTTCTGGTGGCAATTTGTGACGATCCGTTCCTCTACGTCCATGTTCGATGCGCCCCCCAGGGCAAGAGGACTGGTGGTTATGAATGGCTACAGCTTCCTAGGATACGGCTCAAGGACCAATCCGTGCGAGATACGTCAGATTGTAGAGGTAGCTTTGCGGCCTGCTTTTCCCCTTCGGGCAGATACTTGGCCGTGGGGACGCAATACGGCACCATCTCCATTTTTGACGTAACGGCGTTTGCCGACCTCGACAGAGATCCGCTAGTTACCTACTTCAGCTCGGCGCGCTCGCCCAGTGACTGCGGCGCCGTTAGAGACATGGCATTCTCCCCCGGTCCCTACGACTTACTCGCGTGGACCGAGCACCGCGGGCGTATCGGCGTGGCAGACGCCCGCACTAACTTCACGAGACGTCAGATCATCTCCATAGACGATCATGAAGCGTATGAGCATGTCTCACTGAACGAGCGGAACACGACCATCGACCCTCGCCTCCTGGACCCCCGGAGCGAACGCAGTGCCGCGGGTTCGTCGTCCATCTCCAGCCTCTTGGGTGCTTCAGGTCGGCTGCAGTCTGGCACCGACAATTCTGATGCGTCAAGATTGAACCACCCTTTTTCTCCCGAGGAAACGGCCATCTTGGAGGCGGTGCAGAGTGATCGAAGGCGCCGGGAAGCGCGGGAACAAAGAGACCAGCTGGACCCTCAGACGGCCCGAGGCAGCACCGCCTGGAGATCCTCCGTCTTTGCCGAGCGCGTAAGTCCCCAGCCGAGGACGCCCGGCATTACGCGGGAACGTGATCGGGACATCTCTGAAAGGTTGCGTTATCTGACGTCTCTCCAGCGTGATACGCTGATGCGAATCTTTGAGCGCGAACAAAGCCGCGAGAATCGCGATCATCAGCGCTCGGCCACGACGCAGACACCGCCCGAACAGGACCGCGAGAGGCGGGCTCCTACGCCACGGCGGAGGAGCTCCATCATGCAAGCGCTCGCACAGAACGTCGATGCCTCGGCAAGGCTGCAGCGCCTAGGCAACGGGGAAGGTTCCGGCACTTCTCGCGATTACTCTTCCGCGTGGGGACAGACGGGGAGAAGCACGACGGGCTGGGCAGACCTGGAGGCGCTGTACAACATGTCCGGCGGCGATGTTCCTACTCCTCACGATGCGACCCGGACCGAGACTAACCGCATCCGGCGCGCCATCCCCATCATCGGTGACGTCTGGAACGACGATATATCCGGCTTTCGTCGCGCGTACAGTCGTATACGCAACCGCGAGCACGAACAACGCCCGGACGATACGGCAGGTTTGTGCTGGAGCGAAGATGGCCGCACGCTGTAAGTCTAGATGAGTCACAGAGAAGCAGGCGTTACGACGGCCTCATCCCCCCTCCACCTTGTTGTTTTGCTCATGGTGAACTGACTAAAGGTACTGCAGGTATATTGGAGCTGAGGACGGCATATACGAGTTTCCCATGAACATTTTCAGCAGAAAGGTCTTTCCAGAGGTCGTACTCCGCTAAATTCCGCGATGGTGCACGGCGCCTCGAGTCCTGCATTACTCGTCAATATGGATAAGTGAGGAGATAATTCTGGTGTTTTGGCGTAAATCAGCATACCGAAAGGGAGGTCTGTACAGATATCGGTGTCATGGGGGGTTCGGGATTCTGCTTTTTTTTTTCACAGGCGACGTCGCCCTCTCCATGGAGAGAATAATAGTCGATGGGAGCACAGTTTTGTGTTAGCCATTGCCTTTGGGGAAAAGTCGGTTGGTTCAGGTTGTCGGTTCGTGTTTGCGCGGGGACGGGAGGCATCAAGGTCCGGTAGTTTCATGATAACCATTATTGGTCTTGGGCTCTCTGGCTATCTGCTTCTTCCTCTTCCTCTCCCTTTCCCTCCGTCTTTGTTTCTCGGGCGGGCAAGGAGTAGTCGTCGTTGAACCTAGTGCTACCGCGTACATATTTATTCCTCAAAAATATACCCTGTCTCTACGCGAAACACAAAGTGGCGACTCTGGGGAACCTTGTTTGTGTGACGCTTTTCTGCCGAGTCTTCGGTTGCGTTGTGAAGTGAATGGAGCAGCAACCATGCAATGCGCCCTGGTGGGTCTTGCCTGCTAGCTTCAATGTTGGTGGTGGAGGTACATGCCTGCTCTTACCCCGTCCAAGATTCAACCTTTGATGAGTCGCGAGAATAAGGAGTGCCTAGTAGATGTACCTAGTAGTTCATGAGATCGAGCACACCCGTGGGCAAAATATGGGCTTCCGGCAGGCTGACACAATGGAGCAACATTACATTATTGACTACCCAAACTTATTAATGAAAGAGATCGTGCCTAGTACACCCATCTCGCAGCAAGCTACCTGGTATCTCTCTACCTACCTACTTACTCACTTAGATCGGTGTCCTTTCTCATCGAACCCCACTCACTCACCTAATCACTCGCTCACTCACTCACTCACTCACTCATTTACTCACTCCCTCACTCATTCACCCACTCGCTCACTCAGACACGCATCTGCTATTCATCCTCCCACGCGCCTCTTGCCGGTCTCCGCCTAGAGATGCTCGCGTGTCGCGCACTTTGCCCGACATGGCGCGGCATTCGTTCATTTTCCAGCACGGCTCCGGCTAAGGCCGACTTCACTCACGTTGTAAGCCTATCACCCAGGGGGGAAAAGGGGGGGTGGACAAGGGAAATGATGGAAAGGATGGGAAAAAGAAACACAGAGATAAATGAATACCCTTCTACTGCCATCTCTCCGGCCCCGGCACGCCATACAACCTCGTAAGTCGCTCACCACGTCATGACAGGTCATCGGCGGCGGCGTCATCGGGCTTGCAACGGCGCGAGCTCTGGCTCAAAAATCGGCCAAATCGGCCTCGGCCTCGGCCTCCTCTTCGTCTTCCTCGAGCTCGGGCACGCTCCTGCTCGAGCGGCACGCCGCCGTGGGCACCGAGACGTCGTCGCGCAACAGCGAGGTCATCCACGCGGGCCTGTACTACGGCCCCGGAACCCTCAAGACGCGCCTCTGCATCGCCGGCCGCGAGAAGCTGTACGCCTTCTGCGCCACCCGCGGCGTCGCCCACGCCAACGTCGGCAAGTGGGTCGTCGCCCAGGACGACGCCGAGCGCCACGCCCTCGAGCGCCTGCACGCCGTGTGCCGTGACGTCCTGGGCGTGCCCACGCGCTGGGTCCGTGAGCGCGACGCCCGCGCCGCCGAGCCCGCAGTCCGCGCCGCCGCCGCCGTCCTCGAGAGCCCCACCACCGGCATCGTCGACTCGCACGGCCTCATGGTCGCGCTGCAGGGCGAGTTCGAGGACGCCGGCGGCGTCACCGCCGTCAACTCCACCGTTACCCACATCGAGCCGCTGCCGCCCTCGTCCGCCTCGACTAGCACGGGCGGCGCAGGAGATGCTCGGCCACCGGGCAGCGCAGGCTGGCGACTGACGATCCGCGACTCCACGACGGGCGAGGAGTCTACCATCGACGCCGACACCATCGTCAACAGCGCCGGCTTAGGGGCCGCCGACGTCCACAACATGATCGTCCCGCCCTCGCGCCGCACGCGTCTGTACTACGCGAAGGGCAATTACTTCGGCTATGCTGCCTCCACGCCTCGCGTCCGCCGCCTCATCTACCCCACCACCCTCCCCGGCGCTGGCGGCCTCGGTACGCACCTCACGCTCGACTTGGCCGGCCGTCTCCGCTTCGGCCCTGACGTAGAGTGGATTGACGACCCTACCGACCTGGCGGTCAACACGGCGCGGTTTCCGGAGGTCCTCGCTGCTATCCGGAGATACTTGCCCGACATCGACGATACCGCCCTTAGTCCGGATTACGCTGGTATCCGGCCCAAGCTGGGGAAGGCTGGTGCTGTTGGTGCCGGAAAGGGGTTCTTCGATTTCCATATTAAAATGGAAGATGGTTATGCGGGCTGGGTCAACAGTGAGTAGTCTGCTTTCTCTGTTTCCCACGCCTTTTTTAATCACACACACACACACATACTTATTCCTCCTACATGTCGCCCTTTTTTTGGTCTCCCCTCCTCTCCCATCCTGCCCGAAAGCATTCCCCTGCTACACGCCCCTCTCAGAGATGATCGTTGCCATCAAGGGAAACTACTAACTTGGCATGATTTTCAAGTGCTAGGGATGGAGAGCCCTGGGCTTACAAGTTCAATTGCTATCGGCGATTACGTAGTAGATCTGTTATACGGAACGCGGACAGTAGGTTGAGCTACCAACCAAGCATTCGGTAACTCTCTGAGAGTTGTAACTTGTGCGTTATGGTATACGCATGCGCACGTGTAAGTGTACGTTTGTCATATGAGTCGTAGATAACCTCCCTTGTAGATTACACGCACCCAAATAAGTTACGGCGAGACAGCAGATGGCGTTGAGGTAGGAGCATGGCCTAATCAATCGCGCTGTGCCAATGCAAGGGCGATCGCTGAGTTGCCATGGGTCTTTATTGTTACTTCGCTTATGATAAGTAGTCCGGGACCTGGAAATACAACAATGAACAGAGCTTCGTGTTTCGCGTCTTCACGCATGTTCGAACCAGGTACCAATGAGGAAGTATACTGTCATGGGAATCAGTTAGCTTATCACCACGGACCGTGCTGAATAGTTCACATGGATAAGCTGTCACTCAGCCGCGGGTGAGGACGTTTCAAGTGAGCTTATAGACGTATCAAGCGAAAGCGCTACTCGCGGGGGTCCATGACTTGTGAATGGCGCCCTGGCCTGTAAGTCAATTCTGCTATTGTTGACTCTGAAGTGACTGATCTTTGTATGTATGTGTGTATGATTTGGGCAGGGCATGTGAAGACGCTCCGTCTTGAAATCGAGCCCAGACCAAACACCGCACTTATGAGGTGCAGTAACATGAATACAGCGAATACCGATCTACCTGCACCTATTCCACAACAAAGTTAAGGCCTTTGAGAGGCTGTCTATCGTAGGTGCAAGCACAGTATGCTATACATGTTGTAACAGGACAATGGAGCCCGTCAATCCTCATTTCATATCTTCTTATCACCGACTACTGTAAACGACCAGCCAGTTCCACCGGGCCTATCTTTACCCTATTATCTTAGGGTTCCAGGCGAGGAATCTCACCAAGACCTGCCGTCCGCTCTTATTATCTATAAATACCCAGAGGCTTACTATTCTCTTCATGTTACCCATCGCCTTCTCCTAGATCAGATAGAAAGGCATCTACTCCAGCTCCGGCCCTCATACATACCCACCGTTCTATCGCTCGCTTACCTCTGCACCGTTGCCAACCAACGGCTTCGCAAGAATCATCACAACTCGTAGAAGTTCGTTGGCGAATGCATTAGCCTATCTCCTTCTCCAGACTACTCCATGCATTTGGTTCCATTTCGCTCATTTTCGCTGCCCAGGGATCAGGTGCCCCGAACCTCGCCAACGAGCGATGAAAACATCCAGGGCTATGGGAGCAATCGTGCTTGATGGCCATCATGCTGCAAACGTGAGTTAACTCGAGCCTACATCAATTTCATGCGGCTAACATAGAACTAGAGACTGACTCGTGCTTTTCGCGGTATCTAGTAACAAGTGTCTTCCGCCAAGCGGCTGGGGTTGGTATATGAATACGGCAACTATACCCGTACATAATCTGTTGAGTTGTCTTGAAGTTGTAGAGCTTTTTACAGTTGGAGCACGCTCGAGAGAGATGAAAAAGAGTGGCCGATTGTCGTGGCGAAGGGATTGATACACAATCGCCTCGTTAAGCCATTGGGTAGTCACTCGATTCCTCGCCCCTCGATGGTAGAGGAAGCTGGTTTAATAGCAGGTTTGCCCCAAATAGCAGTAGTAATACATATCGTCTACAAAATCAGCGATCCTTCTGGCACGACTGTGCCCCGGTCCTTCTGACGTCGGAAGAAGTCAGTGAATGATAGCACGAGCAAAAAAAGCGAACCTAATCTGGACACCATGAGATGGTCGGGTCTTCCAAACTTCAAGAGCACTCTTCTGCTGCCGGCGACAAACCCCAAGGTCACCCTACTCGTCTTTACCCTCCAAAGCCGCGGCTATCTGCGGTGCGACAACCGAAGAGGACTCCCTCGCATCGTTTTCCGACATGGATGTCGAATGGGTCAATTGCGAAGGTTGCACTGGCTCCCGTGTGATGGATACATGGGAGTGTGCTTCGCCTAACTGGCGTTCTGGTGGGCGGTGAGCCGAGTACGGTCTAAAGAAGGAGACATGGGTAGCATGACTACTTACCAAGCTCCCGAATCCTGTGACGAAGCATTTGGTTCTCTCGGACGAGAGACTGCGTCTCAGCCTGGTAATAGGTAGTCTCGTCTCGAACACCAGAGAGATGGGGCTCGCTCTCCTGGCTAATCGAGGTTGATCTGAGTCTCGGCGAGGAGGCCCCACGACTAGGCGTTCGAGATCTACGATGGAGGCTGTCTCGCGCAAGATCGAAGGAAGACCGCGGGTGAGAAATAGAAGGCGACCTTGGAACCGAACCCGACGGCGTGGGGAGTGAGGGTGGTATACCGGACGCATGGGACGCCGAAGCAGGACGATCCAAGGTTGATGGAGGATCTTCGGCGGCTACGGCGGACTGAGACTGCCCCTGGGCTGCCTGGAGCTGCTGTAATTGCAGCTGTTGCTGACGAATCATCTGTAGGAGGCGGTTCTAGCGCCAGATTTTAGCACAGAGCAGAGTTCAACCTTGGATGACTGGTCATGTAATCAAGGTATGCTTGGGGAAGGGTTAAGGCGTACCACCTGGGCCTCCTGCTCGGCCTCGAGCTCCTGGTGAAGATCCCCCAAGCTCGGCGCTCTGTTATGATGAGGATCCCGGCCTGCCAGAAGTGGCGAGGACAGTGACAGCGGTTGAGGACTCATGCGGAGTCCACTGCTGTTACTGTGATTATTGCTGCTGCTGCTGTTGTTGTTCGCACCTCCGGCGACCAACTCGCCGGGTGCGGGTAAAGCAGGGTCGTTGAGCTGGAGATTCTACGCAGGTAGAAAGGAAGAAAGAAGCATTAGTCGACATGTTTTTCAGATCTGGTAGAAGCACATCGGGCGCGACAGGCCTTGGCACGTACCATCAAAACAGCGGATCGCCGTCGGCCGGCCTGGGGAGAATGGCGTTGGCGAGAAAGGGAGCCGCTGGAGGTGCCTGCAACACGTAGTATACATCAAGTGATTAGCTGTCTGGCTGCCGTCTGGTGCACGGGCAATGGAGGTATTGTACTTACGTCGGTCGGGCTCGTGTTGCAATCCAGCATTGACGGTGGCGGCGGCCTGCAGCGAGACCGAAGTCGAGCGTGGTGAGGGTGAAGGCGACTCGCCCCGCAAGGCCGCTTCCCCCGTTCCGCTTTCGTTTCCGTTTCCACTTCCGTTGCCACCGCCGCCGGCACTTCTGCTCGTGCCCGAGCTCCCATTTGCTGTCGTGGTTGTCATGGTGGTGGTGGTGGTGGTCATCGTCGTCATCGTCATGGGCGTCGTCGCCGCCAAGGTGCGGGTGGGGTTGGCAACTGGAGAGGAAGGCGGTAGTGAATTCAAGTCGGGGGGCGCCATAACTGGAGAGTGTTGTGTCTGTTTGCCTCTTTTTTTTTTTTTTATCTCGCCTCTCCTGTAAGAGAGGCACCGATGGGATTCACAAAATAAGGATGTCCACACGCGAACAACGGAGCTGTTGTTGCGCGTGACGGCAGCTAACGATCGATCGACTACGCGGGGTTGGTGGGGGAAAGCGGGAAGGGGAAAGGCGGGAGGTACCTCTAGGCGGGAGGCAGGCACATGGGCGCAACTCAATCACGCCACGCCCCACTCTAGTCGAACCTCCGAAGCTCACCTGGGCACTAAATAAATTTTGAATCTGTTGTTTTAACACTGTCTATTGTAAGCTATATAATGTTATTACACTACATACTAGTTTATAAAGTTTTATATATTTCTCTCGCCATATATCTTTCCTGGAATTTTCGGCTTTTTGTTCCGTTGCACAAAGAAGCATTGCACAGAACCCACGGCGGCAACGAAAGCACTCCCGTACCACTATAACATATTATATCAGCAATTATTATTTCCCGTGGAATTGTTGTGGGCGTTGTGGAGTGATCGGGCTCTTTGAGAGGGCTACGTAAAGCATGGATTCGGCCGGAAAGGGGTGTCCTACACTCCTCTCAATGGTTTTGAGGGCAGGAGAAAACTGGAGAAGACTGGGCTCGGGAGGTTGCTTACCGCGATCGCTGTGCAGTTTACTTGTGATCCAAAAGAGTAGAGATAGCCGGCAATCGGCGGAGCGATCATTCTGCACGCAGCCCCGGCGCTGGCTGCGAGCCCATTGACTTTGCCAAGCATATCAGGACTCGGGGTAGCTTCCTTGATCAGTATAAGTAGCAGCGGGTAGAGAATGATGGACAAGAGGTTGCGGATAGCCAGGCAGAAATAGATGGCAGGAAGCAGCATCCAGTCTGGTACGTAGATTAGGACAGGGATGAGAAGGTAGGCAATGGGGTGAAGCACTGTGACGAGTAGGAACAGCCTGAACACGCCGATTTTCTCAGCCGCCAAGGGAAAGACGACAACCTGAACAAATAGCGCGATGGCGCCGTTGATGGCCAGGATCAACCCCACAGATTGCATGGATAGACCCAGCCCACCTGGTGAATAAAAGGGGTTGAGGACCGCTATGAATATGTCCCCTGGGCGGGCTTTCTCGTCCTCAAAGAAGATGGGCATCAGGTGATCGTAGGTCATTGAATGATAAGTAAAAATGGATAAGGATACAATCAAGCTCATGGTATGCTTGTTGAAGATGCCCGGGAGCCCATTCACATCGACTTTGCTCGGCCCTCTTCCTATCTCAGCATCTAAGTCTAAGCTCTCTCTGCCCTTAAAGGATCCATACGTCTCCGCACGCAGGTCCACAGGTGGCTGTTTGAGCGCATCGGAGGTTTCCAAGAGTGGCGTCTCCTCAGTGACGTACGTATCATCTGGCAGCATAACACGGGGTTGCATATCTGGGTGTGTCTCTTCCAACAGGAACCATCCCAGAATGATGCTAACCAGCAGAAGTGCGGCGCACATGACGTTGGGCAGCAGGTAGGGGAATATTGTGAACCAGCTGTTGTGGGTGAATATATCCGGCCAAGTCTGATGGGGATCCGCGAATATACCTCCAATGGCCGGCCCGATGATGGTGCCCATGGACCAGATAAAAGGCATGACCGCAAAAGCGCGCGCTACCGAATTAGTCATTTCGCTTCTCCTCTGCAGGGGGCCAAGGTCGCTCTACTCACGCTCATGTTCGGGCTTCGTAACGAGCTCTCCCACCATGGTCTGAATGACGCCGATGTTTCCGTTTAGAAGTCCACCGAATGCTCGCCCTATCAGGGCAACCCATATATTGGTGGCGAAGCCAACAACAATCATGCTGAGCATGGTACCGAGACAGCCCAAGACGAGGACAGGCTTCCGGCCAATTCGATCCGAGAGGCCACCCCAGAACATGCCCATGAGGGCCTCGGTGAGGGAGAAGGCAGAAATGAGGAGGCCGGCGTAGAAGGAGGCATCTTGCTCGTTTCCGAATTGAAAATGTCTCACGAGGGACCATGCATAAGGAAAGATGGAGGTGAGCGCTATGGGCTCGGCCAAGCGTACGATGGCTTCAAGGTCAAGTCAGTAAAGCTTGCAGCCTTGAATACCTGGACCAGGGCGTGTTGAGGGGTGGGAACAAATGCTTGACTTACCCAGTAAGAAGAGTTGGAAAGTCGGAAAGGCATCGGGATTTCGAGGTGATCTCTGCATTGTTAGGACCATTGCTTTCCAGTTTTGCTTCAAGCTTACAACAAGCGAACACGGCGCTGATGATGCCTGTGATTCGGCTGTTGCCGCGTCAGTCTTTTTCTCTTTTCCGGCAGCAGATTTCAACTATATGGCGTCTCTCTGATGGGCGTAGGAGCGGCGGCTCCAAGGTGCTCTCGTAGATAGAACCTGAGGCTAGAGAGTAGCACCCGAGAATTGAAATGGTAGAAAGAAGAACAAGGAAAAGAGCAGTGTGTCGAGGCAAAGGAAGAGAGACTATCCATCCTTTTTTTTAAGAGCTTCGCATCGACACACAGAGAGATTCCTCGCCCTAGCGCAACGCTATCTAGGCCCGTAGACCGGAGGTAAGAGAGGGTCACTGGCTGATCCCTGCTGAGTCGTGCGTCTGCGGTATCAAATAGATTGCTAGCCACTTGGTGCTACACGTGTAGTAGAAGTCCTACTACCTAAGTAGATCTACAGTGCGCTGCTACTGTATCACATCTTGTGGCACAACGCCAGACCCCTACTAGTGTCATATGCAGTGTACTACCTAGTGCCGAGTACCGCGTACGGACCGAGCGACTACGACAATGTGCTAACAAAGAATGACCCACCAACGCAGATAGTGTAGAGTGTGTAGAGCTGGTGGTTCGTGGGTCGTTTCTTCGGATGTACGACCACTCGCAGACTCTATCCGTGATACTGTAGTACATAGGTGTGATCACGATCTGCAAACTGACGGAATACCAACAGTGCCTACTAACGCAGCCACGTAAAGTAAGCTTAGGGATTTCCGCGAAGCAAGAAGCAATTAGGTAAGTTTATCATTGTCTGTGTATTCTATGGCGTAAGTATGGGGTTACGTGTGACATCTGCCAGGATTGTTCTGTTCTTCCTACTTATCCGCAGAGGCCAATCAACCGACGTGGACTTTACACATGGGCCATCCGCTCACCGTGCGCAGTTGCAAAGGCTCGCATTGGTCTTGCTGGGTTCAGAGAGTCAGTCGACGTATCAAATGACTCGAACCAGACGCCCATTGCCTAATTGAGCCAGCTGTGCAACTACTGCACCGTGCTTGCTACTATCTATCTACAAGGTAGGTAGCCAGCGAGCACAAGTGTACACACGCGACTACGTACTTTGTACAACTTGCGGTATCTGTGAAATCTTCCAACCACACACGTCTCCGTCGCAGGCTGACTTGTTGATATGTAGTATATGACGCATGCAGGTAGTTCACGAAGATGCGCTGATCGTGAGCATGGCAGCAGAAAACCCGGAAGTGCATGTTCAGCAAATGAATTTCGCATCGTCCACACACTGTACTATAGGATCCCATAGGTTACGTAACGAACGGCGTATCAACGGCGAGGGAGCCGAGAGAAGAGGCTGGAAAAAGGCACAGGTAGAAAAGAAAAGAAGAGAAAGAACAGACCATGACCGGGGTTGATTACTGGGGCCCGGGACCACACCCCTGGGTCTTCTTGATACATATAGTACTAAGGGGAATGAATGGTGCAGCTCCGCATCTCCATATCTGGCCGGCAGAGCGCCGGCATCCTACTACACCAGGAGTGTACTGAGAATAGCGGCCGTTGGTGCGGGCGCTTTCGGAATGAAACGCGAGGACACCAGAAAACAGCACAGAACTTAGCCGCCATATCCTCGATGGCACTCGGGTATCCTGCAGGTGGGAATTGAGAAGGGTACGATGCATGTTGTTATCTTTTTCTTCTCCCTCCCCGGGCCAGTTGCCTGTTACTCCATAACACACGCCATTCCACCGGCCGACGCTCGATTTGTTGGCTCCCCTGGTCTGCACCAATATCATAACCCGTTGTGCCACTCGTAGGTCGCGTCGATCTGTTCGACTGACGCTTATTGCCAAAGCGTTTTCAGCAGTTGTTGGTCCGACTCAAGCGCCAACAAAACAGGGTTGTTCTCGCGACAATTCCGATACAAAATCATCAGCCCATCCTCAACCAGCACACTCTGCCCCTCGGAAGACCCTTATCGCGTCTTATCTCTCTGGCTTGTTGGGTTGCATATTGCCATGCGGCCCTGGGCATGGTATGCTGCAGTAGTGTGCCATCGCTAGTGCAAGTGCAAGTCGGGTTGCTTCAAGATTACTTGGATGATGCATGAAAGCCGTGCAAGCACACCAGACTTATCCCTAAATGGCACCGCTAGAGCGGTACTGCTGGGGTTAAGGTCAGGAAGCTTTCGACGTTGTCCGAGCGGGCCAGGCGGTCCGACGAAATCATAGGTCCTATAGCCGACCGAGTAGCTTTCGGCTGGGTCAGGAGAAACAGGCAGATAGGTATGGAGCCAAAAAGGTGGTATGCAGCCCGAAAAGAAGATGTACACCTCTTCCGGGATTATAAATGTTAGCCCAATACTTGACCCACTCGATACTTTTCCATGTCAGGTAAAATTAAGCATTACTAGTACTATATAAATAAAAATTAAGTACTAAGCTTTTATATTTTACTAAATTTAATATAAGTAATTATAAGGGTATTTTATAAGTGTTTTATGCGTTTTTTATATATTAATTAAAAACGTTTTTAATATTAGTTTAAAATATTTATAAAACTATAAAAAATATAAATAATATTTTAATATAACTTTAGTAATACTTTAATAATAACCCTAGTAAAATTATTAATAAAAATATCGAGTTAATATTTATAATCTTAAAAAAAATATAAATATATTAAAAATAAATTAATTTTTTATATAAATAATATATTTAATTTATTAATATATTTTTTATAAACTTTTTATTTTTTTATTTAATTTTTTTATTATTTTATAATAATATAATAGTTTAAAAATTTAAAAAAGTTAATTTAAAGCTAGTAATTTAAACTAAAAAACGCGATTTTAAAATCTTTTTTTATAAACTTATTTATTTTTATAATATTTTTAATTATATATTAAAATAAAAAATTAATAATAACGCGTTTTATTATAATATAAATATAATAAAATAAAAATTAATAATTTATAAAAAAAAAATTATTATTAAATATATTAAAATTAATTAATTAATTAAGAGTGTTATAGGGGTGTATACACTATTAATTAATAAGTTATAAAGTATATAGCGATATATTAATTAGCTGTATAGCTTATTTTGCAGGGAATAGTGTAAGCACTACCTTGACAGGGGCTACCTTGTCGGCGCTACCCTGTAAAAAGATAGCGTACGCTACCTTAACAGGGGTTACCCTGGAGTTATTAATTAGTATGTATGAACTAGCCTACTATTATGTACTTTACTGGCGCGGACCTTTCTAGTTAGTGCACTCAGTGAGCCCTAGCGGCTATATTACCCTAGATAAGATATACCCTGGTGGAGACTACCCTGTACTTATTTTTTTAAGATAACTATACTAATGGCTATATTTATTAAAGAAAATTTTTTAAGAAAGAATTTTTATTATAATTTATTATTTATAAGGTATTTATAGGTATAAATAACTTTATAAATGCTTGTATTTATATAATTAAAATTTTTTTTTTATTAAATTAATTAATATATTTAATTATTTTTTATATATTTATTTAATAATTTAAACCTTTTAAATAATTTTATATTTTATTATAGCTTATTAAATATTATTTTATATAATAATATTTATATAATTTATTATTATAAACTTATTTTTAATAAGTTATAAGCTTAGAGTTTTTTTATAGTTTAATATTTTTTTATAATTTATTAATTATATTATTAATAATTAAATATTATATTTATATTATTAGCTGTTATAACTTTATTATTAGCTTTTATATTTTTTTTTAAACTTTTTTCGGTATTATTATTAACTTTAAATAATTATTATAAATATTAATATTAATATTATTAAAATAAACTTAAATAATTAATTTAATAGTTAATATATTATTAAATATTATTATTAAAAAATATAATAGTTTAATTTAAATAAATTAATTTAAAATATTTAATAGTTTATTTAATAAAATATTAATATATTATAGTTGCTATAAAAATTTTTATTATTAAAGCGAAATTTTGTTTTATAATTTATATTAATAGTAAAAGCTAACCGTATATTTAACCTTCTATAAAAATTATTTATAAAATAAGTTTAATAAAATAATTTTAATATTATTATTAAAATATTAACTCGCGAACTTATTAAAAAAATATATATTTTTTTTAAATTTTAAAAATTAATTAAATTAAATAATTATAACTTTTAGATTTAAGCTTTAAATATTATATTTAAAATTTTTTTTTTTTTTAGTTTATTATTAATTTTAATTTTATTAGCTAATAATAAAATAATAAATAAATTATAATATTATTTTTTATTTAAAAAAGCTTTATAAAAGTTTTTTATAATAATATTATTTATTTAAATAATTTTATAAAAATTTTTAAGCTTTTATAAAAGTTTTATAAATTAAATAATAATACTGCAAAAAAATTTTTATATTATAAGTTTTATACTTTAAAATTTTTTAAAATAAATTAATTTAATAAGTTAAATATTTAATTTTATTTAATAATTTTATAATTTTAAAAAAAAAATATTTAAATTAATATAATTAATTAATATAATAATTATTTTTATATATTAAAAAATATTTATTTTAAATAAATAAATTAAATATAATAAATAATATATTTAGCTAAACTTAATAATTAAAATATTAAGTTTATAATAAAATTTTTAATAATAAATATTTTATAAAATATTTATTACCGCTTTAAACTTTTTAGTAATTTTTTTTAAAAGCTTAATAATTAAATTAATTAAACTAATAATAAAAATTTTAAAAATAATAATAAAGCTAGTAATAAAAATTTAAATAAAGCTAAAAATATTAATAATAAAAAGAATTTTATTAAGCTTTTTGCTAAAAAAAAATTATACGATAATATTAATAATATTAATTTTTATAACGTTATTTTTTAAATAATTAATAACTTTTTAATAAACTTATTAATAAAATATATATTTTTTATTTATTATATTAAAAAAAAAAAAATAAGCTTGTTAATAGCTTTTAAATATATAATATTAAAAATATTTATAATATATTTAATAATAAAAATAATTATATTATTTATAAAAAATTTAAGCGATTAAATTTTATTATTAATATTAATAATAATTTATTATAGCCTTTAAAAAAAAATATTATAATATTTTATTTATATTATAAAAAAAAGTTTAATAATACTAATATTTTTAAAATAATTATTTTTTAAAATATATTATATATTTTAAAAT
>MU397383.1:0-57828 GCA_022578865.1 Xylaria sp. FL0043 | reverse complement strand
TTTTATTTTTTTATTTTTTATTTTAAAAAAACGATTTTTTGCTTATATTTAAATATATAAAGTTTATTTTATTTATTATTTTATAATTATTTTTGTTTATTTTATTATAATATTTTATTTAATGTTATAATAAAAGTTAAATTATTATAAAATATAATTAAATAAAAATATTTTTAGCTGTTTTAAATATTATTATTTAGTTAAGCAGTAATATATAAATAAAAGAGGTGATTAACAAGGGTATATTAATAAAAACAAGGGCGAAAACAAGGGGAATTATAGCTATAAACACTTATAAACGCGCTAGGTATTAATATTATTTACGCGTTTATATAATAACTGCTACGCGATTATAATTAAAAGAATAAAAGCGTATATATTTTATTATTGGCGCTTAATTTAAATAATATTAACGCAGCGTTGTAAAAAAAAGGCGGGGGAATAATTAATATAAAAATGTTGGACCAGCTTTAACGCAGCTAGAAAAAAACAAAAAAAAGCGTACCTTATACTGCGTAAAGGAGAGGAATAAATTTATTATTAAATATAAAGATAATAAAGTTAGTAAAAAAGCTGCGGTATTAACAAGCAATACTTAATAAAGTTATAAACGGTTAAAAAAGGAATTAAATCGCGTGCGAGAAGTCGCGTGTAAAATAGGTAAGTTGCGGTATGATTTTTATAGCTAGAAAGACGTGGGGTATGCGACCGATAATAAGGTGGCGGAAAAATAAAAGGAAAAAGGCGGTAACGGTGAGGACGGCGAGGGCGGCGAGGGCGGCGAGAACGGCGAGAGCGGCGAGGACGGCGAGGACAGCGAGAGCGGCGAGGACGGCGAGGACGGCGAGGATGAGGAGGGCAGTAAAAGCGGCAAAAGCAGCAGCAAAAGCAGTAGCTAGAATAAAAATAAGGACGAGGACAAGGACAAGAAGACGAACGCATGCGTGATTATATCAAACGTTCGGCGTATAGAAAAAGGCTTAACTATTTAAATAGGCCTAGGCGTTTATGCGTGCGTGCGTGCAGCGGTACGGCAAGGCTATAGCAGCGCACGAAGAGTAAAAAAAAAATATTCCGAGCGATTTTGCCTGCTGCAATATAATATAAAATTTAAATCGCTAAATATATTTTTTAACCGAAATATATAAATAGTAAGTAGCAAGTAGTATTTAAGCCTTTATTTTTTTTTATATTTTTTTTAGCTTAACTAAGCTACGCTTTTTTAATAAAAATACTGCGTATATAAAATACTTGCTTTTATTTTTATTAACTTAATATAAACCTAGAAATAATATTACGCTTAAAAGATTAAAATAAATATATTAACAAAATATATATTATTTTTATTTATATTTTTTATTTATATTTTTTTTGCTTTTTTTTTTACGATAGTTTTTTTTTTTTTTTTTATTTTTATATTACCGATTATTTTTTTATATATTTTTATATTTTAAAATATATTACCGAAATTATTATTATATAATAATTTTAAATAATTATTAGTTTTATTATAATGAAAAATAATAATAATATAATATATAAATAATTAAACATGTAATAAAACCTATATTTTATATTAAATAATAAAATTTAATATTTTTATATAAAAAGCTTTTTTTTATTTAATAAATAATAATTAAAATATTAATATAAATATAAATATATAAAATTATATAATTAAATAAATATAATAAAAAGTTTTATATATTATTTATAATATTATATATTAATTAATTATATTATTTATTTAAAAAGCGCGGTTAACCTTGTTAACTATATAAAAATATAGCTTGCCTTAATATATTTAATTTTTTATTTTTATTTTATGTTTTTTTATTAATTATTTAGTTTTTAATAATATATTGTCGAGCTTATATATATTATGTTTTTATTTTTTTACCGAAAAAAAAAATATTTTATTGTATAATATAAGCGTTTATAAAAAATAATATATAATAATAAATAAATATTATTTATTATAATCGATTTTATATTTTATAAAACTTATTTATAAAATTTATTTTATAAAACTTGTTTATAAAATTTATTTTATAAAACTTGTTTATAAAATTTATTTTATAAAATCTTATTTATAAAATTTACTTTATAAAACTTGTTTATAAAACTTGTTTATAAATTTTATTTATAAAATCTTTTTTATAGAATTTTATTTATAGAATTTACTTTATAAAATCTTGTTTATAAAATTTACTTTATAAAATTTATTTATAAAACTTGTTTATAAATTTTATTTATAAAATTTTATTTATAAAATCTTGTTTATAAAATCTATTTTATAAAATCTTGTTTATAGAATTTATTTTATAAAACTTGTTTATAGATTTTATTTATAGAATTTTATTTATAGAATTTATTTTATAAAACTTGTTTATAAAATTTACCTTATAAAACTTGCCTATAAATCTTGTTTATAAAATTTACTTTATAAAATTTACTTTATAAAACTTATTTATAGATTTTATTTATAAAATCTATTTTATAAAATTTATTTTATAAAATTTTGTTTATAGAATTTATTTTATAAAACTTGTTTATAGATTTTATTTATAAAATCTTGTTTATAAAATCTATTTTATAAAACTTGTTTATAAAATTTACTTTATAAAACTTGTTTATAAATCTTGTTTATAAAATTTACTTTATAAAATTTACTTTATAAAACTTGTTTATAAATTTTATTTATAAAATTTACTTTATAAAATTTATTTTATAAAACTTGTTTATAAAACTTACTTATAAAGCTTTCGATATATTAACGCACTTTATAAATAATAAGCTCTTTATTTACCGATTTAAGAAAATAAAATTTAGTTTAGTGCGGTTCTTAAGTTTTTATTATACGAGGTATATTTTACTCAACGTTTTTTTAAACTTAAAAAATATAACGTTAAAAGTTAAAAATTAAAGTTTTAATTTATTTTTTAAACTTATTATTAATCGTATTTTAACCTCGTTAAATTTTTTAGCGTTAATAACGTTAACATAAATAAACTTTTATTTCGCTAAAACTTTTTAACGTTACGCGTAATTAAAATATTATGATTTTAACAAGTTTTTATTATTATAAAAACAATAAATATATATTAATCATTTTTTTAAAAATAATATAAAACTTAACCTTAGTTTAAGCGTAAGCTTTTAATAATTAAATAAACTAACGTTATAAGCGCATAAAAAGTTAAAGGTATTTTTATATATTATTTTTTATAAACTATATATTTAAGCTTATTTTACTAAAGCTTTTGTTTTATTCACACTATAATATTAAAACTCCGAGGCTTAAATTTTTTTTGCCTATAAAGCTTAAACCTCTTTTATTTTTAAAGCTTAGATTTTTTCTACTTTTAAAGCCTAGATTTTTTTTATAAAGGTAATTATTTTAGTCGCGGTCTTAAAAAAGAAAATATTATTAAAATATTATAGTCGAACAATTTTTAAAAAAATATTATTTATATTTATATAATAAACATAAATTTTAATTATAACATGTTTTTTTTATTATTTTATCGATAATTTACTTATATATATTTAAAAAAACAAAAAAAAAATATTTGCGTTTAATAATAAATAATTAATTTTTATTAAATTTTTATGCCCTAGGTTTTTTTAATTATTAATTAATTAAATAATTAATAATTCGCGAAAAAATATATATTTACACGGTTTTTTTTATTGCTTTTACTTTATATTTTTATTTAAAAAACCTTATATTTTTATCCCGAAAGCTTTATATTATTATTTTAAAAGCTTTAAATTTTTTTCTTAAAAACCTTAAATTATTATTATAAAAACTTTATATTTTTATTTCGATTATTATAAAAGCTATATATTTTTATCTTAAAAGTTTTATATTTTTATTTTAAAAAATATTTATTTTAAAAGTTTTATATTTTTATTTTAAAAAATATTTATTTAAAAACTTTATATATTTATTTTAAAAGCTTTATATTTTTATTTTAAAAGCTTTGAATTTTTTTCTCGAAAGCTTTAAATTTTTATTTTAAAAGCTTTAAATTATTATCGTAAAAGCTTTATATTTTTATCCCGAAAATACTTTTTTTATAAAGCTTAAAAAAATAATTTATGGTCGGTTATTTAATAGTTAAAAAAAGTAATCCTTATTTTATTTTAGTTTATTTTATAAAAAAAAACAATAAATAATTTTTTTACTCTTAAAAATAAGTTGGCCGACGATTATATAAAATATTTTAACTATTAATTTTTATTAAGTTTTATTTATATTTTATAAAAATAAATATAAATTATATCTATATATTTATATAAAATAAACTTTTATATATTATAGTAAAAAGTGCTTAGTTAGCTAAATAGTATAATAATATTTAAACGTTTTTTATTTTTAATAAATAGTTAAAAAAAAGTCAAGCGTATTTTTAAAAGAAAAAAAAAGAAAAATTAACTTAAACCGGTTTATTAAAATTATATTTATTATATATTAACCGATTAACGCGTAAATAAGCTAAAATAAATCATAAAGACTAAAATAAACCGATAATAATTATAAAAAGCTTGCTGTATAAATAAGCTAAAATAAATCATGGAAACTAAAATAAACCGATAATAATTATAAAAGCTTGCCGCGCTTAACGTTTTTTAAAAAATAAAATAAAACCTGCGCAGTATAATTAACCTTAAGGTTTTATTATATATTTAACAGCCGATTAATTATTTATTATTTATTTTTTGTTTATTTTTTAGCTTATTTTAATTAATTCGACTAATTTATTAATTTTTTATAAAGAGGTGGTCGGTTAATAATAATTAAATAAAAGTACGCGATAGCGGCAACCTGAAAAGAAATTAATTTAAACGGTTTAACTTTTATAAAGAAATTATTTTTATTGTTTTTATTATAATGCATTAAATAAAGTGAGGTTTATTAATATTTATTTACTAGATAGGTTTAACGCGTAAAAAATTCTATAAAGGTTTTAAGACTATTAAATTATTTAACCTTATATATTAATAAGACTTTATATATTAATAAAACTTTATATATTAATAAAACTTTATAACTTTAAACTTTTATTATACGAGAATAATATATATAATTAATAGATAAAAAAAAGCTTGTTTTTTTATAAATATTTTATTATTAAATAAAAAGTATTGATTAATTAATAAAACTATAGTATATCGAATAATCGTTTATTATAATAGCTTATATAAACTTTTTAAATAAAAGTAAACTAAAAACAGTTTTTTTTATAATATATAAACGCACCACGTTTTTATTTAATATTAATAATAACGTTATAATTAAGCGGTATTATAATTTTATTACTTAGTTTAATGTTTTTAATAAAGCTAGAACTATATAATATATTATAAAAACTGCTCGGCTTATTTTTTATAGATTTAATCTACTTTTAATGTTTAGTTTTTTTAGCTTTATTAAATATAAAAGTTTCTTTAAATTTTAATAGTTTTTTAAATATTATACGAGAGAAAAGTTTTTAAACGTAAGGTATAACGATTGGTTTAAATAAAAAAGCTTATTTATTAATTTTAAGCGTTTTTTTTTTTTCGCCTTTAATAAAGCTTAAGCTTGGTTAATAATGATGAAAGGTTTTTATTTTTTTTTATAAGTGATATTAAAAAATGATTTTATAGTTAAAGTTATATGCTTGGTCGTGTATAAAATTAATATTTACGATAATAGTTTTTTAAAAGTTTATAATATAATTAATAATATATTATTTAATAAAAGCTATAAATGATTTATATGTGCGCTTTATTTAAATATTAAAATAAGATTTAAACTTATTAAAAATAATATATTAACGTTAGTTATAATAATATTTATAATAATTAAAATATATTTAATAAAATCTATAATTTAAAAAAATAATTAATAAATAAAATTGTTAATATTTAAGCGTAGGTGACTTTAGTTTATAATAAATTTTTTTTTTTAAAAGTTTTTTAATTTAAAAAAAGATTTAAATTTAATTGTTAATAATATAATTAAATTTTTCGCGATTATTTATTAATAATATTTTCCACGAAATTTTACGAAAATAAAACCTATAATCGATTTTTAAAAATTTATATATATATTAATAATAAAAAATTAAATATACCGCGTATATTTTATTTATTTAATAAGTTTATAAGTTATTAAAAAAGCATTAAGGCTAGAGATTAAGCCTGGGTTTATTTTTTTTTATGCGTAAAAACTAATAACATTAATAATAAAAAAAAAAGCTGTGGGCTATTATACCATATATAATAAAATATTGCTGCTATTAAAACGTGCGGGGGTAAAGCAGCTATATATGCTAAGATAAACGGCAGGGGGCAAAGTAATTATTATTGTTTTTTTTAGCACATAAAAAAAAGAACCGCAGCTATTATTTTATAAAAAAAGAAACTATAATGGCTTGCTTTAGTATATATAAAAAGGAAATTACCGTTGTTTGCACGCGTAAAAAAAAAAACAGTATTTATTTAGGTATTTTTTTTGGTGCGTAGAGAGAGGTTTACGAGGTGTATACGTCGGCAGGTGCGGCGTATTCTTATTTATGGCGGGCTCAGGTTAGGGTTAACAGCGTTCTCGAGCGTTTAACTTAGTGAAAATTTAGTTGCGCTTATGGCTGTAGAATAGCCGGCTATAATCCTCTAGCTAATAATATACTATGCTGCTATATCTTTACTTTTGTTTATTTATATCTTTACCTTTATTGTCGGCCTACTGCGGCTAATTAGCGTCGCGCTGGTCTTTAAGTATATTTACGCTTATCAATATTACAACCTTTGCTAGCGCTATGCTTAGATAATATATACTGCGGCCTTTTAGTTATTTAATATTTTATTAGCTATTAATCCTAATTTCGGCTTTGTTTTTTTTTTTTCGCTTGTTTTGTTTAATATATAATAATTAATAACTGTTGCTCTGCTTATTTTTTTTTTTTTTTTTATATTTTCTAATTTTAATATAACGCTATTATTTTAAGTATAATATTCTCGTGCTAACGCGAAATCTATAGTTTGCTTTACTTTTTTTTATTTTTTTATATTTAATTGTTTTAAGCTAGGCTTATTAAATAAGTTCGCTTAATAATAATTTAATATAATATTTTAATTAAATATAAAATATAGCCGGCGCAAGCGCGAAAAAGCTTAAGCGCAGCAAGTTCTTGTTTTATAAAAAAAAGTGTTTTAGCCGGCAAGCTAAATTTATATTTTTAGCCATTTTTTTTTTTTTTTTGCTATTGTTGCTGCTGCTGCTGCTGCTGCTACTGTTTTATTAGCACTAATATTAATATTAATAGTAGCTGCAGCTATAGCAGCGCTATTAACGTTATTATCGCTACTTTTATTATTTTTTTTCTCTTTTAGCTATATTATTATTAATATTAATGCCGAAAATAACTTAAATAATAACGATAATAAGCGTATAGCTTTATAATTTGTTTTATCCTTATTTATCTACCATTACCTGACGCGGCACCGCACTTGCCCGCCCTTTTTTTTACCACCTTATACCTTTTTTTCCTTTGTTTTTATTGTTTTCGTTATTTAATTCTTCTCTTTATCCCTTAATAAGCCCATAGCCCGCTCTATATCTTCTGCGACCGCTTATTAAGCTTTTACGCCCTTTGCTATATATGCTGCTATAACGCTAAATTTTGATTAAAATAATACCAATTATTATTATAATAATAATAACAATAATAACAGCAATAATAATAGCAGTAATAAAAATCGGCCGATTAATTTCGACTTTAACTTTTTTATATTTTAAAATTTTATTATAGCTTTATTTTTTATTCTCTTTTATGTTTACCTGTTAGTTGCTGCTAATAATCTTATTGTTGTAGCCAACAGTAAAAGCTTAAGCCAAGTAACTAACCTTGCTTTTTCTTTAATAATACCGGCCTACCTACCCGCCTGCAGCCTTTTACCCCTTTAATTATTATTATCCCGGTTTTTATCCTTTTTCTTTTTTTTTTTTATTTTAATATATTATAATAATAATAATAATAATATTAATAAAAAAAACAATAATAGCGGCAGTAAAAATATATAAAGCAAAGAAAATATACTAATAATATTATCGCCTGCTTTTTCTTTTTTTTTTTTTTCTTTTTTATATAACTAGTTAATATAATAATTTCTTTTACCTTTATAATACCAGTAAAATCGAACGCGCTAATAAATTCTATACTTACATTTGCTTATATATACCTATAATATAGTTTTTTTTTTCTTTTTTTCTTTTTTTTTTTTTTTTTTTTTTAGTTTTTTTTATTTCCTTTTATCTTTTTTTTATTCTTTTTTCTCTTTTTTTTTTTCTGCCTTTTTTTCTTTTTCTCTTTATATATATATTTATATAAAAGGTAAAACTACTTTAAAAACCAAATATTTATAAATGCTTAAACAAATATTCTATTTCTTAAAGGCTTTTTTTTTTACTTTACTTATTATTACTATTAATATTTTTATTATATAAATATATATATAAATATATATAAATATTTATTTATATAAACCTTTAACTTATAATTTTTTAAATATTTTTATTTATTTTATTAGCTTTATTCTTTATAATATAACTAAATATTTAACCTAAGATATAATATTTAATTATATTAATAGCTTAATATAAAATAACTTTATTAACCTTTTTATTTTTTATACCTAGCTTAAAATAGCTAAAGTTTTATTTAAATATATTCTTTCGAAGGTTAATAAGCCTACACTTTTTTTTTAAGCTATAAAAAATATATATTAAATAAGCCTAGACCAACTCTTTATTTAATAATAATATAATATTAATAATTATATTATCTAGCTTTATTTTTTTGCTATATTTTCGACTGCCGACTTTATTTTTTTTTATTTACCTTTTTTTTAATTGTTTATTAGCTAAAATATATATTATATATTTAACTTGTTTATTTTATATTAAACCTAGAATATTTAGCTCGGCTTTTTTTAGTTTAACCGCAATAATATTATTTACTTTTTTTTTTTGCATGCTTTGCTTGTTTTTAAATACTAGGCCTTTTATTTATTTTTTAATCTCTAAAAGCGCTTTATTAACAATTATATACTACCTGCCTTATATACCTTATGCTTTAATACTGTGCTAACCTAGCACCCTACCAGCTTTGCCTAGGCTTAAGCTAAGGCCAACACCGCATAAACCGACCCAAACGTTAACCAAGCTGCTTGCTATACCTACCTGCGGTATAACATTCCGCGCGGCTATACAGCCTTGTTTTAAAAAAACTTTAAAACATAATATAACCAGCACTTAACAAGTTATTTTACCACCCTTATTCTCCTCTTATAAAAATATAATATTAAAGACCTTATTATTAGCGACACCACTAAAGGCGCTTTATCCTAGTTTTATAGCTAATATTTAGCGGCTGCCGACCTGCGCTATTTATACGCCGACGCTATTTAGGTCGACTTTACCTTTTACAACATGCTTTATAGTACCGCCTTACCCCCTGCGGCTGCTGCAGCATTAGTGCTATTTTTCATGTTAGCCTATAAAACAGGCTGCCTTACCCACGCGGCGCGCATAGCCAAAAACATATTCTAAAGCTTTATACCGCGCTATTATACTTAATACTTGTTTAAAAATATTAAATCGTTAAAGTTTATTAAAAAATATAATAGGCCTGCTAAAAGTCCCTGCTAGCCGGCCTTATACTAAATAAAATATTATAATATATATAAGCAGTATATTTAAACCCCTGACATAACTATAAGGTTATTCGGCCTGCTATTTTTTAAACTGCTTGCCCTTAGCCTTGACTTGCTCGAGTAATACTACCAAGGCGAAGCTAATAATTTAGCACGCAAGCCCTAGCTACCTAACCCCTTTTCTTTCTTTCGCGCTTTTTAAGCGTATAAAAGCTAGCTATATTATATGCTTACGCCTTTAGCGCTGGCGCTAAAGCCCGCGCTATTATATTATAGCGCGCGCTATAAATATTACTTGCTTTAGGCCTATTTTATTATAGCTATAAACTTTTAGGCGCTATACTTTTACTAGACCTACTGTTTATTTTACCTTATTAACCCTGCTGCCTACAACCTTTTTTTCTTAGTATTTATACAATAACTAAATAATTTAATATTAGCTTTAGCGGCCCGTTAAATCGAGCTTATTAAAAAATTAACTATATTTATACTGCTAAATAATAACGCCTCGCTCAAACAATTTTTTATTGACCAGCATATAAAATATATTTATATTAACCAGTTTTTGGTTATGTTTTTCTAGTAAACTTATACCGGCAATACGCTAGCTCGCCTGTTTTAGTTTTAAAAAATAATTTAAAAGCGCCGCAGGCTAGATAAATCCCGGCGATAATAATAAAGGCTTAGTTTACAAGCGATTATATAAAAATATAGTATAGTATAATTGTTATATAGTTATATCGAGTAATATATCCTTTAATTAACGCACTAAACCTGTTAATAGCTTTATTTGTTTTTTTCCCGGCTGTTTTACCACCTTAAGCGGCCTAGCCAAAAAAATATACAAAGCTTGCTCGAAATAAACAGGTTATTTAAAGTTATTTTATAGACTAATTTTATTTAAATTTAGGCGCTAGCTAAATCTACCTTGGGGTATAATAAAGCTTAGCGGCTTCATAGTAAAACCTTTAAGCTAGCGCTTTAATTTATTGCTTGCGCTTATAATTTCGAGTTTTTAAAAACCTATAAATCCTTCTTAAAAAAGCTAGGGCTGCGCGGCCTAACTTTTACCACCGCTTTATATAAAGGCGTTCTAGACTATACTTAAAACTATTAGCAGCTTTTTACTCCGCTCGATTTTTATTAAATTTATTTTAGGGTTTTAGCCTTTTTAAGCAAAACCAAGGTTAAAACGCTGCTAGCAAATAATATACCGCTTTTTAATTGTGTTATTATTTTTTTACTTGCTCTCGCGCAGTAGTAAAAGCTTAAAAAAAATACCGATAGCAGCAACTATAATAAAAATAGCTGCCGCCTTTAATTAGTTTATATATAATCGATGCTAAGCGCTATAAATAGTACTACTATTTAGTTTATTAAAAGTTTTGCCTGCTAATATTTTAACGTTGAAGCTATATAAAAAACCTTGTTCGAAAATAGTTTTATTTCTTACTTTGCCTTAAACGATTAGTTTAGTTATTACTAAGCCTATGCCGGCTTATATATTTTTATTATGCCGAACTTTAAGCGGTTAAAGTTTTTATATATATAAAGCTTTTAGCGCGCTAACAATATTTATTTAAAGTTTTTTTGCGTTAAATACTGCTGCTTAAGCTTTTTTTACCGGCATATTTAAAAACTAAAGCTTTTATATTAATATATTATTAACTTTTTTTATAAAGCTTTGTTGCGCACGGTATTTAAGGGCTTATTATTGTTATTATTTTTATATTAGCTTAAAATAAAAGCAATAAAGGTATATATTAAGGTCTATTTATTAGCTTAAGTATAAAAGTAATAATTAAATAATATACTTTATCTTAATTATTTTATTATGCTTTAGTTTTTATCCAGGTTTAATAATTATAATTGTTTATATTTATTTTTTGAGCAGCCACTTTTTATACTTACAACGTAACTAATATCGGCCTAAATCTAATATATATTTTATTTTAATATTTACTTTTATAGTGCCGATATTCTATTATTACTTATAAACCTGCTTGCGCAGCTAAACAAGTAAAGTATAATACTTAACTATTTTCTGCCCGCTTTAAGCTTGCCGAGCTAAATAACCATAAAACTAAATAAACTTTTATCGGTTTATTTAGCGCAGCAAAAAAGCCTAGATTTATAGCTTACTTTATATAATAAGAAAATTAGCTTAAACTATAATAATTAAAGCAGCAGCTCGTAAAACGACTTTATAAACAATAACTTTATAAATAGCGACTTTATAGGTAATAACTAATAATAATAATAATAATAATAATAATTTATTATTAAATAACTTGCTATACTGCCGCGAGGTAGCGCGGTCCTTTTATATATATATATTTATAAGTAAAACCGTGCGAAAGCTAGATAAAAACCTTATATAGCGTGTCACTTACTATTTAAATGCTTTTTGTTCTTATAAAAACTAGTTCTTGCCGACCAGCTAAACAATAAAAAAGCAAGGCAAAGTGAAAATAAAAAAAAAACTCTCCCCAAAGGTTTTTATAGCTTTTATTCTTATAAAAACCGCAGTAAATCTACTTTTTTGTCCGGGTATACCTTTAGCAGGGTCTTTTTAACCTTGCTGCGGTAGTTTTTTTTCTTTTTTTTTTTTGTTTTTTCTTTAAGTTCCTTTATCTCTAGGTCTTACAAGGGGTAGTATAAGTTAAAGTCCTCTATAAGTATATACCGTCCTGCCGGCTAGCCTTTATCTTTAATATATTAAATAAAGCTTTATTATTTTATTCTCTTTTAATTAAGCGAATAAATCGACTATATAATTACCGCTTGGTTGCTGCTGTTAAGTTTTTTGGCTGCGATTATATTACTGCCTGTTAAGGCCGTATTCACGGCTTTAATAATATTTACCGGTATTCTCTTCTTTAAGTCTTTTATTTATTTGCCTACTTTAACCAGGATTTCTTTGGTTTTCTTTATTAGAGCTACTTTATTAATATAACTTAGCTGCGTAGCCGCAGCTACTTAAGCCCAGCTTTTTATTAAGTTTATCATCGCGTTTATAGTTAAAGCTTATTTAATCGCTTTACGTAAGGCTTTATTAAAGTCGCGGCGTATAATTAACTTGTTAAGGTTTATTTACTTTATTGCTTTATTAATCGCCTTAACTTGTTCCTTTAAAAAGCGCACTAGCTGCTCTCTCTTTACGTCCCTCTAGAGAAAGAGTTTTTTCTTTGCCTTACTGTCTACTAATAACTATAATATAGGTTTAACTAGTTTATCCATTATTTTAAACAAACTTTTATATTTGCTAGCTATATATTCCCTATTAAAGCGCAGCTAGGTTATTAGTTATATTAATAGTAGGTCGCGGTTAGTTCTACGTTATATTTTCTATAAATAAGTTGTTAATTATTATTTACATGTTATTTACCTTGTCTATTATTTATAGCATCGATATAACCTTTTTATTAAGTATAAATAATACTTTTAATTTTAATAGTCGTAATTATTTAATAATAGCACTTAAATCTATAAAATTATGGTTAAATTTTCTAAATTTTTTTTTTTATAAAATATTTAATAATAATAATAAATTAACTAATAATAACGTTATATATAAATTAATATTATATTTTTTAACACTTTTTATACGTAAACTTGAATAACTCGACTATAATACCTGTAAATTAATTAAATTAATCGAAATCTTTTTTATTAAATATTTTTACCTTTACTTAACAAGTTTGCGCATTATATTCGGGCTTACCGCAAATATTATAACGTTGTCGACTTATTTATACCTTTTTCGCTAAACAATTACTTTTAGCTTTATTACTTGATTTAACCACTTTATTATTTCTAAATTCCTATAAAACTTGGGCGTCGGTTATAATAAAAGGTCTTTTACCCTATAGTTATTTATTTTTTGTTCTACGACGTTTGTTTAAAATATAATTAGTCTTGTAAAACTTTTTGTTTTTTTAATATAAAATAATATTTTTATATATTAACTTCTGCATAGCTTTTATAATTAAGTTAATAAAATTTAAAATTTTAGTTAGCAAACTTATAAAATAATTTTTAACCTTAGTTTTAATAAAAATTGATTATTGTTTAGTTTTTAATATAATAGTAAGCGTCTTTAAAACCTAAGATTAAGGTAATAGTTTAAGGTCTAAAAAAAATATTTTTTTTATTTTGCAAACATTTAACGTAAATATAACCTTATTTACATTTAAAAGCATAATTTTAGCTGCTTTAAAACCTGATTAAATGTTTTATTTAAAAAATATATACAAAAATATATATGTAAAGCCCGCGAGAAAGTCTTGCTTTTTAATATAGGTTTAATAGCGCTATATTAAACCTTTAATATATTTATTATAACGCTGTTTTAAAACGCTAAAAAAGATTAAATCGAGAGGCTAGAGCTTATACGATAAATAAGCAGGTATATAAAGCGTAATAATTTTATTAGCTATATAATAATCTTTAAATCGCATTAAATAATAGTTTTTATAATTATTTAAAATTAAAAGGCGATAAATATTTTTAATTCGGCTTTAAGTATAATTATTAAAATATTTTGCTTAGCTAACGCTTATATTATTATTAGTCTAGCTATTATCTAAAAAGTTTATAACCTAGTTTAGCGGTAAAATAATATCGCGATATTAAAATGCAAGGTAAACCTTGCTTAAAAAAATAATATACGGCAGTACCGCTTAACCTTAAAAATTAATAGCCTGGTTTATAGTAACTTAATCTTTACCTCTAGGCTTAACTTGTTTAAAGCGCCCACGTTTTTTAAAGCTTATAACAATTATTTTAATAGTTATTTTGCTTATTAAAAACTTTATTTTATCGAAGTTGTAGATATCTTTTTTTAATATATTATATTTTTTAATTATGCTTTTTAAAAGCTTAAACCATTTGCGATAACTTATAGGATTTTTATTAAAAGCTTGCTAATAATTAATTCGGCGGTTATAACGCGTTTAAAGGTTAAATTGTCGTTATATAAAGGTTAAAGCTTAGTTAACGCTAATATTAAGCGTATCGCGTTCGCGTAGAAAAATATTAGCTATTTCTTTAATATAATAAAGCTAGGGCGAAAACGCTTGCGTATTTAGCTTAAAAATATATTTAACAATAGTTTTCTTTTTATAAATTATTAACTTTTGCTTTATTATGTTTACGTCGCGGCAAAGCGCGTTATTATTTATTCTTTGCTTTAATATACGGTTAAAAACGTTATAAAAATAAGCAAGCTTATAGAAAGAAATTTTAAGGTCGCGTATTTTAGCTTAGATTATTAGCTTTAAATTAGCTTTTTTAGATTTTTAAACTATTATATTATTATAAAATAATAAAGAAGTAAAATAAAAAAATAAAAAGTTTATGAAAAATGCGTTAATAACTTATAAATAATGTTATTTATATGTTTTACGATAAAATATAATATTTAAAGTTTTATTTATTATTTTATATTTTAATATATAAAACCTAAAGGATTTTAAATGCTTTATTAATATTGTTAGATATAAAGGGTTATATTTTAAAACTAAAATATTTAATAAACAAGTATTTAAGGGTAAACCTATGTTAAAAAAACAAGGGCCTTATTATTAAGCTTAACCCGATAATAAGCTTGGTCTAGTTTATTTTGTATAAGGATTTATTACCAAGCTTAACTTAATAATAAGCTCGGTTTAATTTATTTTATATAAGGATTTAATATACTAAGGCAAACAAAATCCTTAGTTTAATTCCTTTATTTAGAGGTGGTTTTAGATAAGTGATTTTACGATAAGGTAACACAATAATACCCTTGATTTAGTTTTATTAATCGCATTTAAAAAGATATAAAATGGATATATTAGTACGGCCCATTATCGCGGTCGTCGCAGTTTATTTTAATTAAGCGCTACTACACCTGTTTTTTTTTTTTTATTGTAAACTATATAGTTTATTATAAACAATAAAAAAAACAATAATAATAAAATTAATAGTAAATAATACAATAAAATTAAAATATATAAATTTGTTTATTAAAAGGCTATAAGTAATTATTTATATATATATATACGACTAAATTCTTTTCTTTTAAACATTTTTATAAGTTTTATATAATTATAACTAATAAGGTGTTATAAACCTTATATATATCCGGAGATATATATAATGCACGCAGGGGTTCTTAATTTATAAATAATAATAAAACTAATAGTAGTTGGTTTATAAAGGAGGTTTTACTAGTACTTTTACCACTATATTAGGTGTTATTAAGTATAATAATTACTCTTGGGTATTCAAAGTATAAATATAAGATTTTAAAAGCTTATAGTTAAAATAAAATTAATAGCTAAAAAGCAAGATTAAATAAGTGACTAAATATAAAAAATTATAATTATTATATAAATATAGGAAATAAAGCACCCTTTAGTGCTAAGACCCTCTAGATTTATTAGATTTAATAGATCTATAGATCATAAAAATCTTATAAATCTATATCACATAACTCTTACCTTAAAAGTCTTAACGCTTAAGTAATTATTTAATAAAAACTATTGTACATTTTTCTTTAAGCTTATCCTACGACCAACAATAAAGTATACTTTGTAATATAGGGCTCTTACCCTTTTTAGCGTTTTATTCTAAGGAACTTTAGCTTTATTATTGCTTTTATTTTTTTTTATAATTTTTATACTTTTATTAATGTTTTATAACTTATATATACTATTTTTATATAGTCAACAAGTTATATAGAAAAGATTATGCGCTAGTATAAGCTATAAATTATATTTTACACTCAGTATATTTTAAAACAAAAAAAAAATAAGGGCATTTATATAAGGTAGAGGGAATAATATATGCTTATTTTTATAAAAATTAACCGACTTGCAATACCCAAGTTTTATTCACTTTATATTTTCGCTTTTGCTTTATTTAATTTTATTATATAAAATCATATAATATTAAAATATATAAAAATATTAGTTTATTATTTTTTATTAATTGCTTAATATTTTATAAAAAAGTGTTTATATAACATGGTTCATAAACGAGCAGGCTATTTAAGCGAGCAGGCCATTTTTTATTAAAACGCGACCTTTTTTTTTTAATACATAATAACTTAATAATAATATAATATCTCTAGAAACTAATAAAGCTAATTTATTGCTAGCTATTTAAGTTATTCAATTATTATAAAAATTTAGCGTTTAACGTACTTTTAAAATCTATAATATTCTGCGTTTAATACTATAAGCTAAAATAAAGGGATGTACTATTAAAAATAAAACCCGCGCTAATATATATAATCTTAATTTAATTAAAGAAAAAGTGCTTTTTAAGTATATTCTCGATTTAAATGACCAAGGATTTTTGCCGGCCTACGTAAATATTAAAGATATAGTTAATTATTTGCGCGACTTGCGTAATATAAGCCTAGTTAATAAATACTAGGCTTATAACTTTGTTAATTATTACTTAAAGCTTAAAACACGGTATATGCGCCCTTATAATTATTAAAAAGCTTTATATAAAGATTTAAAGATTATTAGCGCGTAGTTTAAGCGTTATTTACGCATAAAATTATAATATAACATTAACGATATTAATATTTAAAACTTTGATAAGACTAGTTTTATAATAAGCTAGATTTATTTATATATAGTTGTTATATGCGCTGATCAACATAAAAAGCGTAAATTAGTGCAGCTTAATAATAAAAAATGGTTAATAATAATTTATTTTATTAATTCACGCGGTTTATATATTTTGTTATTTATTGTCCTTTAAAGGGTTTATTATTTCGAGCATTAATATTAAAACACTAGCCTTTTAAGCGATTAAGTACTTAATACTAGTTATAATAAATAAATAATTAATAATATAGGCTTAAAATGGGTAAAATATTTTAATTAATATATTAAGCTATTATATACTAGCGTATATTGTATATTAATGTTAAATTAGCATAAAAGTTATATATTAGCCTAGTTTAAAGATTATTGTAAAGTTAAAAACATTATAACAATTTCTTTATTTTTGCATTTATTGTATTTAATTTAATTACTTGACGTTAAGCTTTATAATTTATTAAAGCGGGCGTATAATTATTAAATATTAGAATTTATTAAATTATATATTAACTATATTATTAAGCCTAAGTTTTTTATAACGTTTAAAAAAGCTTATTTAATTATTTTTATAAAATTAAATATTTTAAAAGGTTTTTAAGGGTTAAAATTAATGCTTTATAATTTATAAGCCGTAATATTAAAGCTAGATGTGCGGTTATGGTTGCCGACGCTAATATTAAATATTTTCGACCTTTTTAAATAATAAGTATTTAAAACGCTAAAAACCGCGCGGAAAACGTTTGCTTAATTAACTTTTATTAAAAGTTAAATCTTTAAATATTGGGAAAGCTTTCGAGTATATATTTTAAAAGCTATCGACTAGCTAGCAAAAATAAATCAAATATTAGCATATTAATTAACCTTTATTAATAAAAGGGTGCACACTCTTTAAAATATAAATAAAATATTAAGCAAGCGCTAGAAAAGGAAAAAAAAACGCTTACAAGATAGAAAAAGTCTTATTATAAAAAATATATTTAATTTAATTGTTTAAAAGAACGCGCAGGATTAGGTACGGTTGTAAACGTCGAGAAGTTATAGTAGTAGTGGGCCAAGTTTATCGCGCCCGTAATAATATAAACGATGTGGTAATACCGGTTATAATTTAAGAACTTGTGAGAAGAATATAAAAATAAATAATAAAATAAAATCTAATTGATTTTTAATAATATTTATTATAATTATAAAATTATTAATAATTGAATATAAAAGTATAGTATAAAATGGCTTACTTGTTTATAAACTACGTTATTATTACTTTTTATGATTACGCTATAACCTTATACTTAGTTTTTTAACTTAGTTTTACGATTTAATTATTTATTTTATAAAAAACTATATTAATATAGCATATATTAGCTAATTAAGCTTTAGTTTATAATTTAGTTCTTTGACCTAGTTTTTTTACTTAGTTTTATAATTATATTTCTATATAATAGAAAATAATACTAGTTTAATATACCTTAAATAATTAAAGGTTAATGCTTGACCTAGTTCTTTAATCTAGTTTTTTGATCCGGTTATTTAATATATTTTAAATAATTATACTTTAATTTTTCACTTAGTTTCTTTACTTAGTTATTAATTTAATAATGTAGTATACCTCGATAAACTATGTTTTAATCTTTTATTTAGTTTTTTGGTTTAGTTTTATAATTTAGTTATTTATTTATATAAACCCTAGCATATATTTAATAATAAAGCTTTGGCCTTTTACCCAGTTTTATAGTTTTATTATAAAATAGAAAAAAAAAAAAAAAAAAAACGTTAATATATTATTGTTTAACTATTTAATATTATATATTATAAGTAACTAAAAAAAAATATACTATTTAGTTATAGCTTAATTATAGCAATTAAAAAAAACCGGTTTTATAGCCTCGGGTTTATACTTTATCTTTTTTTATCGCTTATATTCTATATACTTTACCTATATATATTAAGGTTATATATAAGCGACCGAAAATAAGGATATAGCTTATATAGCGTATTTTATACCGGCGAAATGTTTGAACTATAGATTTACTCGAACTAATAAATTAACTTTTTTGTTTTTAGTTTAAAAAGCAATTATGTTTATTATTGTTGTCGAGAAAAAAAGCGGTATAATTATTAAAAGTTTATATAGCCTATTATTATTTAGCTAAACGCTATAACTACGCATATATTAATAGTATAAGCATAAGCACGCTAGGCGGTTTAAGTAAGTAATTTTATGATAAAAAAAAAAAAAACCGATAAAAAAAACGAGAAAAAAAATATCGATAAAAAAAAATAAAGGTTATAGCGCTATATATATTATATTTAAAATAATAATATAATCTTTAAAGTAAAAATAATCTTATTTATATAGCTTTATCTTTAATAGTAGATAGTTTTTATTATCATAGATAAAATTAATCGATAAAAAAAAAATCAGCGATTTAAATAATATGTTTTATGTTTATAAAAAGCCTTTTTAATAGCCCTAGTTATTAGAAAATTTTATATATTTTATTTTAAATGTTTATTTTAAATATATTTTATATTATTTTATTTATATGTTTATATAGCTTTCTTTTTTTATATTTTTTAATTTAATTAAAGTTTATTATATATTATATAGATTTTATTTTATTTTATTTTTTGTTGCGCTAGTTACGCTTCTTTTTCTAAACTATGTATTTATATAAAAATAAGTATAATATATTGTTTACAGCTGTTTATTGTCACTACTATATTTATTAATACTTGATTATATTTTTTTTTTTTTGTTTATTTATATACTTTTTTATTATAGTCATTTAAACAATTATTATTGCTTGCACAATAACAATATATTAGAGATCAACTCTTTAAATAGCTTTTATAAATAATTTCTAAACAAGTTTTTATATATACCCCTTTATTATATACTAGCTATAAAAGATATATATTATATAGCTATAATAACATGCTTGGGATATATAAAATAAATATATATATAAACTTCTCTCAGAAATGCTTTAACTTAAATTTTTTCTTTTTTTAAGCTTTAGTTTTATTATATACCTACTAACGTTTAATATTATTATACCTAACTTAAAAAACTTTTTAATTATTTTAACAGCTTTTATATATACTTTATATTTTAAACTATCGCTTGTTTATTTTTTTTTTTTTTTATGTTTTCTCTTTCTTGTTTTTTTTTATTTGTTTTTATCGCTTATTACTCTTTATTAATTTCTTGTTATTATATAATTAATTAATTGTATTTTTATATAAATATAGTACGCGAGTTAAAAGCTGCGCTTGGTTTTTTTTCTTTTATAATAACAATAATAAAATATATTTTATTATAGAATAAAACCCTTTATGAAAAACCACATGTTAAAATAAGCTTATAAGTTTTGAAATAAAAAAACCCAAGGATCCGGTTTTTTATTAAGTATTATACTTTATACGCTTTTAAATAAACTAGGGTAGCTTATAGGAAAGGGCCGGTCATTTTTTATTTTTGTTTGCTTTCGCCTATAATTATTCTCCCTAGCTTATCTTTTTTTTTTTTTTTTTTTTTTTTTTTGACTAGAACATTATAGTGTGCACCACCCGGTTTTACCGTAAAATCCTTGGACACTTTATTTATTTATTTACGCTATAACTGCTTTTATTTTATAAGATAAACCTTACTAACCTTATATTAGCCTATATTTTAATTATTATATATTAAATATAGCTAACTAATCGACTTATTATATAAACGCTTAGCTTTATATAGTTAATAAACAATAATATAAGCTTAAGCAATAACGGTTTTTTGGTAGAAAACTAGGTAAAAAAAAAAAAAAAACAGAAAAACAAAAGAATAAAAAAGCAAAAAAATAAAAAATCACTAAAAAAAAAAAAAAAAGCCGAACGTTATTATATTTAGCCTTATATCTTTTATAAAATAACTAGGTTTACTTTTTTTTTTTATTTTTATTTTTATTTTTTTTTTTTAGCTTTATATTTTTATTTATATAAAAAATACGTTATATTAATCTGGTTTAATTTTTTATCGTCAAAATTTATAATCAAAAAATCGGTTTTCTTTTTTTTCCTTTTTTTTTAATATATTAAACCAACTTTATTTATTTATATACTTAAAAAAGTATAGTATACTTATATATAAGCTATATTAATATAATATTATAGCTATAATTATTCGAGTTTATTTAAAATAAAACGCTTGTTATAATAACCACTTATTATATAATAACATTATTTAAGCCTTAAAACAACGCGTTAAAGCTTTTTTTGTCGCGATTTATAGTTTTACCGACATTTCTACCCTGCGGCTACCGCCACCTACGACCCTGGCGATCTTGTTGTTGACGCCCCCCCAGAAAAATAAATATAGCTATTTTTAATGCCCTTTTATTGCTATTAACGCGAGTATAAACACAATTTATCAACACTACTAGAAATAATATAAATAAAAAAACCTTTATCTAGCTTAAAGAGAATAACCGGCGCGCAATATAGTATTATACCTTAATAGCCGGCCGTAGCGAAAAAGTATATAATATTAGCGCTTTTTCCTTATGTTTATAGGCAGCTTATGGTTTAAGGTCAACCGAGAGCTATTATTATTGCTGCTGCTGCCGCCGCTAATAATAATAACAACGCCTATGTTTTAGTCCTGGTTTTAATCTTTGTTTTATTTTCGCTCTTGGTCCCCCGCTCTAAACGCTAGCTAGGCGGCGCCTGAGAGCCTAGCGTTAATAGCGCTACACAAAACCCTTGCTATCTAAAATATACTTGTAATATTAACTTATTATAACGCTATTATAATATAAAACTTAGTATTAAAAACAAACTTTTTTATTAAGCGTATAAAATAAGCGCAACATTTTTAATATTATTATAGCATCGCTAAAAAAAACAGGCTGCGTATAGCAGCAGCAGCGCTCGCTATAAGCTTTTTAAACCTGAACTATTAAGGCATAAATAAAGCGCGTAAGATAAACAAGTAGCGCGCCGTATAGCGCGCCGTCTAAAATAACCTTGCACGCGTGATTAATATTGCGTATAAAACAGCTCACTCCTTGGCCCCCTTGGCGCTTATTTTATTCAAGCTAGCAAAAGCTTTAAAAAAAAAAATAAAATAAATAAAACATAAAATAAATATATTATTCCGGCTTTTTTATATAATTTATATACAAGATTTAATATAATTTAATAATATATATTTAAATATAATTAGCCTACAACTTATTATAATAAACCAAGCTTTTATTATATAAGCGTAATATATATATAAGTTAAAAAGTAAAATTCAAGTCGTATAAAACAATATATAAAATAATAATCTATATATAAACATTAAAAAACAAAAAAAAATAATATAAAAGCATGGCTTTAACTAGGCATGGTTTTTCTATACTTTTTTATAAAAAAGTGTTTATAGAAAAAATCTATACTACACCTATGTTAGGCTTAATCGAAATAATAAACTAACTATATAAGCTTTTTATCCGGATTCTCATCTACCACAAGGCCTTTTTCCTCTTTCTCGGCTTTATACTTGCTCAATAAATCTTTCGCTTTTTAAGCTTATTTCTTAAAAACATTATTTACTAAGTACTTTTATATAATAAAAACTGTTCTTAACTAGATTTATCAACATGGTTAAAACCATTATTAACTAGATTCATTAACGTAGTAAAAACCGTTATTAACTAGGTTTATTAATATAATTAAAACCGTTGTTAACTAGATTTATTAATATAATTAAAACTAATTCGACTTTTGCTAAGTTTATTATGCTTTTTTATAAGTAAATATACAATAAAAAAAAAATAATAAATAAAGTTATTAATCGTCTATATAATTATTTTTACTAGGCTCCTTTTCATAAGTAAACCGCGTTAATTTCGCTTGTTCACTAGGTTTATAAGGTCGGTAAAAAAGCAAGTCTCTTTTATCTTTAAAATATAGGTTACGCTTATGCCTAGGTAAAGTAGCATTAATTATAAATAGCACGTGCGTTTAAATAACCTTTATAATAAAATTTTCTCTAGTTATTTTTTCCTGGGCGAAAATGAAAGCAAGGTTATAGCTATTATAGCGTAGCAAGAGTCCGCGAGGCTTATTTTAAATTATAAATAAAAATTTAGTTTTATAAAAAAGCTTTAAGTCTTTTAAAAACAAAGCGCGCTTTTAGCCATCGGTTAAAATATTTTTAAAGCAAGGCTATAAAATTTTTACGAAATAAAAAAAAAAAAAAAATAATAAAAAAAAAAAAAAAAAAGGGCCGAGGGGGGCATAAATAAAACAGCAACGCGTCTTCATTAACACGAAATATATATATTATATAATATTATTTCATTTTCTTGCCGGTTTATTAAACAAAATATTATAAGTATAAAAGGTTATATAATAATATTAAATAAGCTATTTTATTGTTTTGTTTTCTTTATAGTTGCTGCTATTATAAAATATAGTATACGTTTAATTCAAGGTAATTAATAATATTATTTACGCTAGGTTTACTACAGCAAGTGCTAAACTTACAAGTTATTTTTTTTTAAATAAAAATAAAGCTAAAGCATTAAACTTTATTAAATATATTAAGCCTTTATTCTTTTTTTATCTCCTTAGCTTTCGCTTTTTTTTATTGTTAAGCAATTAAAACCTTAGAAATGCACATATTTTTTATTTATTTATTTATATACCCAGATTATATTTATTAATTTAATTATTTTATACATGATCTTTCGACCCCTTGCCACTTTTATGCTCATTTTTTCATTTATTTCCATTTTTTATAAATATACTATACCTTTAAGCTTAAAAAATCACAAACAATTAAATTTATATCATATTACACGTTTTATTCTTTTTTTACTTCTTCTCTGCTTAGCTAGACTAATTATTAAACATAAGACAAAAAAGCTTTTTTTTATTAATCATTTAAATTATATTATTTAAAAAATTCTTCCACCTTAAAAAGCCTCTACCTCTCCCCATTAAAACTATAATACAATAATATGCCGACCTTATCTATACTAATATTAATAATATTAGCATAAATAAATTTTCGTTGAACTAAGTCCTTATAAAAATCGATAAAATAAATATCCGCAATAATATATATATATAACTTTTTTTCTCCGCGTTATTTTATCCTTTTAATTCTATTTTTTATTATAACGACTTTATAATATAAATTTAATAGCTATAATTATATATACTAAAAGTAATTATATTACCAAGCTAGAGGCCTCTTTTAATAAAGTAAAAATAATAATATTTATTACCTAGTCCTTCACGTAAGATATAACGCTATAGTATAACAAAAACAGCAGACAAAAAAGTCTTTGCTTATAGCGTATACTTGTTTTCCCAAGAACTAAAATAAAAAAAAGTCGTAAACTACCTTACTTATCTTAACTAGCCTTCATCCCTGGCTAAAGCTTAGCGTAGTTATTAGCCGGGTCAACAAAATATTTAGCAGTATTATTATTAGCTAATTTAATAAAACATCTAATAATATTATTATTAATATAATAATAAATCGCCGGTATTTATTAACTCAACAAGAAATATAACCATATTATTCTTTATATAACGCTAGCGATCTATCATTAGCAATATATATATATTTTATAATATAAACAAAAAAAAAAACCATTTTAAAAATATATAAGTAATAACAAAAGTCAAACATATAAAAGTCATTTAAACTCGCGCACTTTTTATATTAAACGCTATATTTTTTAAGCTTTAATTTAATTTAAATTTAAGGCATAAAAAAGTTAAACCTAAGACATTTATAAAAAAACATTAATAAAAAAAATGGTCGACCGTTTTAAAGACCTATAAGCAGCAGTAGAAATGTGCGCGTTCTAAACTATAAACTAAGAAATATTTACACTTAGAAAGCAGAGCGCTCTAAATTTTAATATAATATTAAAAAATTAATTTTTAAAATAAAAAAGCTATTATAAAATTATTTACTAGAAGTTTCTATAATAAAAAGATATTTATTTATTTTATTTTCCTACTCTTTATTTTAAAAAAATAATTTTTTACTTATATTTAAATATATAAAGTTTATTTTATTTATTATTCTATAATTATTTTTATTTGTTTTACCGTAGTATTTTATTTAGTGCTATAATAAAAGTTAAGCTATTATAAAGTATAATTAAGCAAAAATATTTTTAGCTGTTTTAAATATTATTATTTGGTTAAATAATAACGCGTAAATAAAAAAAGTAATTAGCAAGGGTATATTAATAAAGGCAAGGGCAGGGGCAAAAGAGATTGTGGCTATAAACGTTTATAAATGCGCTAAGTGTTGGTATTATTTACGCGTTTATATAATAGCCGCTACGTAATTATAGCTAAAAAAATAAAAGCGTACATATTTTATTATTAACGCTTAATTTAAATAATATTAACGCAGCATCGCAAGAGAGAGGCAGGGGAATAATCGACGTAAAAATATTAAACCGGTTTTAATATAGCTAGAGAAAAACAAAAAAAAGCGCACCTTATATTATATAAGAGAGGGGAATAAATTTATTATTAAATATAAAAATGGTAAAATTGGTAAAAGAGCTGCGGTATTAATAGGCGGTATTTAATAAAGTTATAAACAGTCGAAAAAAAGATTAAATTGCGTGCGAAAAATCGCGTATAAAATAAATAAGTTATGGTATAACTTTTATAGCTAAAAAAACATAGGATATATAATTGATAATAAAATGGCGGAAAAGTAAAAAAAAAAAGGCGGTAATAATAAAAACAATAAAAGCGGTAAAAATAACGAGAATAACGAAAATAAAAAAAGCAGTAAAAGCAGTAAAAATAGCAGCAAAAATAGCAGCTAAAACAAAAATAAAAACTAAAATAAAAATAAAGACGAAAATAAAAAAATAAACGTATGCGTAATTGCGTTGAACGTTTAGCGTATAAAAAAAAGCTTAGCCGCTTAAATAAGCCTGGGCGTTTATGCGTGCGTGCGTATAGCGGTATAGCAAAGCTATAATAGCGCACAAAAAATAAAAAAAAAATATTCTAAGCGATTTTGCCTGCTGCAATATAATATAAAATTTAGATCGCTAAATATATTTTTTGACCAAAGCACGCAAGTAGTAAGCAGCAAGCAATATTTAGGCTTTTACTTTTTTTTACACTTTTTTTAGCTTAACTAGGCTACGCTTTCTTAATAAAAATACCGCGTACATAAATGCTTGCCCCTGCTTTCATTAGCTCGACGTAAACCTAAAAATAATGTTACACTCGAAAAACTAAAGTAAATATACCAGTAAAACGCACGCTATTCTTATTTATATCTCTTGTTTATATTTTTTTTATTTTTTTTTTTACGATAACTTTTTTTTTTTTTTTTATTTTTATATTATCGATTACTCCTTTATATGTTTTTATATCCCAGAGTATATTACCAGAAGTATTATTATATAATAATCTTGAACAACCACTAGCCTTATTATAATAAAAAATAACAATAATATAATATGTAAACAATTAAACGCGCAGCAAAACCTACCTTTTATATTAAATAATAAAACCTAATATTTTTATATAAAAAGCTCTTTTTTACTCGGTGGATAATAATCGAAATATTAATATAAATATAGGTATATAAAATTATATAGCTAGATAAATATAATAAAAAATTTTGCGCATTATTTATAATATTACATGCTAGCTAGTCGTACTATTTATTTAAAAAACGCGGTTAGCCTTACTGGTTATATAAAAGTATAGCTCGCTTCGGTATATTTAATTTTTTGTTTTTGTTTTATGTTTCTTTATTAATTGTTTAGTCTTTAATAATATATTGTCGAGCTTATACGCACCGCGTTTTTATTTTTTCGCCGAAAAAAAAAATATTTTATCGCGCAACATAAGCGCTTATAAAAAGTAATATATAATAATAAATAAATATTATTTATTACAATTAATTTTACGCCTTGTAGAACTTATTTATAAAATTTACTCTATAGAACTTATTTATAAAATCTACTTTATAAAACTTATTTATAAAACTTGCCTGCAAATCTTATCTATAAAATCTTCTTTATAAAATCTTATTTATAAAATCTGCCCTGTAAAATCTTCTCTATAAAATCTACTCTATAAAATCTTATCTATAAAACTTGCCTGTAAATCTTATTTATAGAATCTTATCTATAAAATCTTATTTATAAAATCTACCCTATAAAATCTTCTCTATAAAATCTGCTCTACAAAATCTTGTCTATAAAATCTTCTCTATAGAATTTACTTTATAGAATCTTGTCTATAGAATTTTATCTATAAAATCTACTTTATAGAACTTGCTTATAAAACTTATTTATAAAATCTACTTTATAAAACTTGCTTATAGAACTTGCCTATAAATTTTGTTTATAAAATTTGCTTTATAAAATTTATTTTATAAAATTTACTTATAGAACTTGCTTATAGATTTTATTTATAAAATCTACTTTATAGAATTTACTTTATAAAACTTGCTTATAGATTTTATTTATAGAATTTGCTTTATAAAACTTGCCTACAAAACTTGTTTATAGATCTTGTTTATAAAATCTGCTCTATAAAATTTGCCTTGTAGAACTTGCTTATAGAACTTGTTTATAAAACTTGTTTATAAAATCTACTTTATAAAATCTGCCCTGCAAAACTTGCTTATAAAATCTACCTTATAAAACTTGCTTATAAAATTTGTTTACAAGGCTTTCAATATACTAACGCATTTTATAAGCGGTAGGCTTTTTATCTACCGATTTAAAAAAATAAAACTTAGTTTAGTGTGGTTCCTAGGTCTTTATTATATAAGGTATATCCTACTCAACGTTTTTCTAAACTTAGAAAATATAACATTAAAAGTTAAAAATCAAAGCTTTAATTTACTTCTTAAACTTATTATTAATTATATTTTAATTTTATTAAATCCTTTAGCGCTAATAATGCTAGTATAAATAAACCCTTGTTTCGCTAAAACTTTTTAGCGCTATATACAATCGAAATATTATAATCCTAGCAAGTTTTTATTGTCGCAAAAACAATAAATATATATTAATCACCTTTTTAAAAGCAGTATAAAACCTAACCTTAGCTTAAGCGCAAACTTTTAATAATTAAACAAACTAGCGCTATAAGCACATAAAAGGTTAAAAGTATTTTTATATACTGCTTTTTATAAACCACGCATTTAAGCTTATCTTGCCAAGGCTTTTGTTTTATTTATACTATAACATTAAAACTCTAAGGCCTAGATTTTTTTTACCCGCAAGGCCTAAACCTTTTCTGCTTTCAAAGCCTAAATCTCTTTTATCTCTAAGGCTTAAACCTTTTTTACCTCTAAAGCCTAGATCTTTTTTATAAAAGTAATCATTTTAGTCATAGTTTTAAAAAAGAAAATATTATTAAAATACTATAGTCAAACAATCTTTAGAAAGGTGCCATTTACACTTATATAGCAAATATAAATTTCGATCGCAGCATATTTTTTTTACTGCTCTATCGATAACCTGCTTATATATACCTAAAAAAATAAAAAAAAAATATCTGCGCCTAATAATAAACAATTGATTTTTGCTAGATCTCCGTGCCCTAGGTTCTCTTAACTATTAGTTAATTAAACAACCAATAATTCGCGAAAAAGTATATGTTTACGCAGTTTTTTCCGTTGCCTTTACCTTGCATTCTTATTTGAAAAGCCTTACATTTTTATCTTAAAAGCCTTGTATTATTACCTTAAAAGCCTCGAATTCTTCTTTCGAAAGCCTTAAATTACTATCGTAAAAGCCTTGCATTTTTATTTCGACCATCGCGGAAATTATATATTTTTATCCTAAAAGCCTTGTATTTTTATTCTAAAAAATTTTTATCTTAAAAATCTTATATTCTCATCCTAAGAAATATTTATCCAAAAGCTTTGTATATTTATTTCGAGAGCTTCGTACTTTTATTTTAAAAGCCTTAAATTTTCTTCTTAAAAGCTTCGAATTCTTATTTTAAAAGCCTTGAATTATTATCGTAGAAGCCTTGTATTTTTATTTTAAAAATACTTTTTTTATAAAGCTTAGGAAAATAATCTGCGGTTAGCTATTTAATAGCCGAAAAAAACAGTCCTTATTTTATTTTAGTTTATCTCGCGAAAAAAAGCGATAAATAACTTTTCTGCTCTTAAGGATAAATTAGCCAATAATTGCGTAGAATATTTTAACCATTAACTTTCACTAGGTTTTACCTATACTTTATAAAAGTAGATATAAACTATACCTGCGCATTTATATAAAATAAACTTTTGTATATTATAGCGGGGAGCGTCTAGCTGGCTAGGTGGCACAATAACATCTAAACGTCTCTTGTTTTTAATAAATAGCCAAAAAAAAATCAAGCGTACTTCTAAGGGAAAAAAGGGGAAAAATTAATTTAAACCGGCTTATTAAAACTATATTTATTATATATTAGCCGATTAACGCGCAAGTAAGCCAAATAAATCATAAAGACTAAAATAAACCGATAATAATTATAGAAAACCTGCCGCACGAGTAGGCTAAAATAAATCATGGAAATTAAAATAAACCAATAATAATTATAAAAGCCTACCGCATAAATAAGCTAAAATAAATCATAAGGACTAAAATAAACTAATAATAATTATAAAAGCCCGCCGCGCTTAACGCTTTTTAAAGAATAAAATAAAGCCTGCGCGGTATAATCAACCTTAAGGTTTTACTGTACGCTTAACAACCGATTAGTTATTTATTATTTATTCTTTATTTATTTTTTAGCTTGTTTTAATTAATTCAATTAATTTATTAATTCTTTATAAAAAGGTGGCCGGCTAATAATAATCAAACAAAGGTATATAATAACGGCGACCTAGAAAAGAATTAATCTAGGCGGCTTAACTTTTATGAAAAAACCATTTTTATTGTTTTTATTGCAATACGTTAAATAAAGTAAGGCTTATCGACATTTGCTTACTAGATGGGTTTAACGCGCAAAAAACTCTATAAAAGTTCTAGAACTGCTAAACCATTCGACCTTATATATTAATAAAACTTTATATATTAATAAAACTTTATATATTAATAAAACTTTATAACCTTGAACTTTCGTTATATAAGAGTAATACATGTAATTAACAAATAAAAAAAAGCTTGTTTCTTTATAAGTATTTTATTATTAAACAAAAAGTATCGATTAATTAATAAAACCACAGTATATTAAACGATTATTTATTATAGCAGCTTATATAAACTTCTTAAACAAAGGCAAACCAAGGGCAGTCTCCCTCGCAATATATAAACGCACCGCGTTTTTATTTAGTATTAATAATAGCGTTATAATCAGGCGGCGTTATAATTTTATCGCTTAGTTCAATGCTTTTAATAAAGCCAGGACTATACAATATATTACAAGAGCTGCTCGGCCTACTTCTTATAGATTTAGTTTGCCTTTAATATCCGGTTTTTTTAACCTTACTAAACATAAAGGCTTCCTTAAATTCCAATAGTTCTTTAAATATTATATAAGAAAAAAACTTTTAAACATAAAATATAACGATCGGTTTAAATAAAAAGGCTTGCTTATTAACCTCAAGCGTTCTTTTTCTCTTGCCCTTAGTAAAGCCTAAGCTTAGTTAATAATAATAAAAAGTTTTCACTTTTTTCTATAAATAATACTAAAAAATAATCTCGTGGTTAAGGTTATACGCTTAGTTATATATAAAATTAATGTTTGCAATAATAACCCCTCGGAAATCTATAGTGCGGTTAATAGTATACCACTTAATAAAAACCGTAAATAATCTATATATGCGCTTTATTTAAATATTAAAACAAAATTTAAACTTATCAAAAATAACATGTTAGCGTTAACTATAACAATACTCACAATAATCAAAATATATTTAATAAAATCTATAATTTAAAAAAATAACTAATAAATAAAATCGTTAATACTTAAGCGCAAGTAACCCTAGCTTATAATAAATTTTTTTTCTTAAAAGTTTTTTAGCTTAAAAGAAAATCTAGATCTAGTCGCCAACAATATAATTAAACTTTTTGCGATTACCCACCGATAATATCTTCCACAAGATTTTACAAAAATAAAACCTATAATCAATCTTTAAAAATCTATATATATATTAATAGTAAAGAATTAAATATGCCGCGCATATTTCACTTGTTTAACAAGTCTACAAGTTATTAAAAAAGCACTAAAGTTAAAGATTAAGCCTGGGTTTATTTTCTCTTATGCGCAAAAACTAATAACGTTAATAATAAAAAAAAAAACTGCGGGTTACTATACTATATATAACAAAATATTGCTGCTGCTAAAACGTACGGGGGCAAAGCAGCTATATATATTAAAATAAGCAGTAAAAAGCAGGGCAGCCGTTATTACCTTCTCTAGCATATAAAAAAAAAAACCGCAGCTATTATTTCATAAAAAAAAAAACTATAATAGCTTGCTTTAGCACGTATAAAAAAAAAACTGCTGCTATTCGTACGCATAAAAAAAAAAACAGTACTTACTTAAGTACTTTCTCTAGTACATAAAAAAAGGTTTACAAGGTGCACGCGTCGGCAGGTGCAGCATACTCTCTTATTATAGCCTTTATATACAAAAGCAAAACAATACGCCTACTAAGGCTATAAATACTTTAGAAGCGATTTTCAAAAGCATAAAATCTAACGCGAAAAAACTTTTTTGTTTAAGGACGCAAATTAAAGGAAAAGCGAGAAAAAAAAGCCCGCCGCGTTTTCGATAAATCTAGGTTGTTTTAAATAAATAAGTTATATATATAAATTTGACTTATATTAAAATAAGGTATAATATTAAGCGTAATTGTTTTATTTTTTTCTGCTATATTTTTTCTTTATATATTTAGCTTTTATAAATTTGCCTTAAATCTTTTTTCCATTTATACTTTATTATTATTATCTTTTTTTATCTCTAGGTCCTCTTTATTTGTTTTTATATTATTATTAAAAATAAGCTACCTGTTTATTTTTTGGTTTTTTATTGGCTTAATTATATTTTATAGTATAGCTATTAATAAATTAGCCTTAGATTTATATTATAGTTAAGTTTTATTTATTTTTAGCTGTTAATTAATTTTTATAAAAAATAGCATCCATTTAGTTTAAGCAAGTCGTAGCTCTAGTTTTAATAAATAATTTTTAAGCGTTCTTAATCTTATTGTTAACAATATTGATCTAGGTATATTAACATTTAATTTAAGGTATAGTAAGGGTTGAGGCGTATACTATAATATATCCCTTAAAACTTTAGCCCTTTTATGCCTTGCAGCAATAAGTGCATTTTTTTAAATCTAAACTTATATTATAGAAATAATAATAATCTTTATTTTATATATATTAAAAGTGGACTTTTTATAATTTAAGGTATTTATTTTAGTTAACCGGCGTATATAATATATACACGTTATTTTATATTCGATAAAAATAACCTTGTTTTAGTTTATTTAAGTTAGCTTTAAATTTAAGTTTATTTAGCCTTGCTTTTTTACCGGCTATTTAAAAGAATATATAAACAGGTTTAAAGGGCTGTTTTATAGCAAGTCTTTTATTTTTTTTGTTTAGGGTGGATTTAATAACGCGGCTGCTACGCGTACCGCTAGACTTTTTCTTTAGGGTCGGCATATAAAATTTAGATGTAATATAAGGCGAGCGGAAAAGAAGAAAACAAGGGCGAAGGCAGGAAAAAGTATTATGCGATAAGTTAACGATTTAAATTTAAGGGTAATTCAAGGGTAATTTAATATATGGTCGCTATTTATTAAAAAAGTGGTTGTTAAAGGAAAAAAAAAAAAGGCTTTACCTAGCTAATAAGGATTATAAATATAGCTACTGCTGCTTGCTTACTAAACCTTGGGCTAACCTTATTTTAGCTAATGTTGCCTTACCTGCTGCACTTATTTTTCGACTTATCTCTCGACTTATTTCTCGATTTATTTTTATATTTAATTGGCCTTGTATTTGCTGGCTAAATTATCTACTATTTAAGTAATATATATAGGCATATATATAGGCAGCTTTAGGCTAGTTTTAAGCTTTTTTTTTTCTATACTTAAGTTTTTTTCGCCTTTTATTAAAGGTTTTACCGCTAGATCTTTAGCTAGAATTGGCTTATATCCTTTTAATATAAGTTATATATATATTATAAGTGTATGCCCTAGTTCTTTTATTAAACATGTGTTAATATTAATAAGTTAAGGAATATATATGCTAAGTTATTAATAAAGTTGATAGAAAAAGACAAGACAATATAGTTTATTGCTGATAATTATTAGTATATCCATAATATAACCCCCCGATCTTAAACTTGTTAAAGCTTTTTAAAAGTAGTTTTATAGCCTCGACAATAGTTTTTTTAATAGTTTTTTTTAGTTTACGATTTATAAGTTATTCTTAAATCTAATAATAATTTCCCGGAGTATATAAGTTATACTATTTATGTGGACAAGTATAGCTGTTTTTTGTTTTTTTTATTCTAATATTCTTAAGTTGTTTTTTAGCTAGTATATACTTTTATTAAATTAAGCTATTAAATATAAGTTTTACTTTTAAATATATAATTATTTAAGCTTTTATAGAACCGGAGTTAAAATGCTTTAAGAATAGTTTTTCTAGTAGTTTTATTATATCTGCGATCTAGATGCTATTTTTAAATCTAACGCAGCAATTTTTTAAAACATGTAAATTACGCGTACTTAAAACTTGCGTAAAATGCTTCCGCGATTTATTAATAAAGTGTGCGCATAAAACAATATAAATAAAAAAAACAACTGTTTTAAAGACTTATAAGCAGCAGTAGAAATTAAAAGTTAGATATATAAAAGTCATTTAATCTTGTATATAATTAAAGATGAACGCTGCCCTTTTTTAGCTTTGATTTAACTTAAATTTAAGGTATAATTAAAGCGAAACCAAAAATAAAAAAAACCTTTACGCGAAGTCACTTATTTATACTAAAGTTTAGTAAACGGTTATGCTGCTATATTAAAAAAACTAATTGCTTTATTAGCTTTAAGTAAACCGTTTTATTTAAGTGCTTTATAACTATTTATATAAATAATTATTTTAATACTCGAACATATAAAAGCCTTACTACCGATAATAATAATACACTTTAATATTTAAGCTCTAATAGCCATAATAACAAAAACCTATAATAGGCGGCTTTTACTAGTTAAAGTATTAAAGCATTATATGTTTCGCTAAAAACCTAGAATCTAGTCCAAGTCCTTTAATCTAAAGGCTTTTACTATAAAGCGCTAAAATATTATATACTTTACTAAAGACCTAGAATTTAATTTAAACCCTTTAATCTAAAAGCTTTTGCTGGTTAGTCAAGGTATTAAAGCATTATATACTTTGTTAAAGACCTAGAATCTAGTCCGAGTCCTTTAATTTAAAGGCTTTTATTATAAGGCGCTAGGGTATTATATATTTCGCTGAAGACCCTAGATCTTGTCCAAGTTTTTTAATCCGGAGGCTTTTACCACAAAGCACTAAAGCACTAGGGTATTATATATTTTATTAAAAACCTAAAATCTAGTCCGAGTTCTTTAACCCGGAGGCTTTTTTAGCGATCATAATAAAAGCTTATATTTATTTTTGTATAGTTTGCGCTATAATAGTCCTTATAATATTATAGCGTTTTAAAAATATTATAATTAATATAGTAACCTTTATAACTAGTTTAACCTGCTATATTATAATAAATATACACTTTATATAATATTAGGAAAAAGGATAACCGTCTTAAAAATATATAAGCGGTAGTAAAAATCAGGCATATAAAGGTTATTAAAACTTGCGCACTATTGAAGTCTTATATTATTTTTTTTTAGCTTTGATTTAAGCTAAATTTAAGGTATAACCAAGGTAAAATCAAGAATAAAAGAATCTTTTTTTGTAGAACGCACTATTTATGCTAGGTTTATATATATAGTTATATTGCGTTTATTCCACTTGTTTATTTAGCTATTATATCTTTAGATAATTATCCCGGCAAAACTTCCACTTTTTTTATTCTACCATTCTTAAGTATTCTCTTAGTTAATATACGCTTTTATTAAGCTAGCACTTTTTTTATCCCGGCATTCCTATATATTTTCTTAGTTAATACGCGCTTTTATTAGATTAAGCTATTAAATATAAATTCTTTTAATAGTTTTTTTAAGTCTACGATTTATGTATTATTACTAGATTTAACGCGGTAATTCTCCGGGGTATAATAATTCTATTGTTTATATTAAGGTCGAGTAAATAGTTATCCGGCGTTTATTTTACTTATACACTAGCTTATTATATTTTTAAAGAACTTTTTTATTACCAAGCGCTTAAAACGTTTAAAAAAGTACTACTAGTTAGTTAAAGCATTAAAGCATTATATATTTTGCTAAAAACCTAGAATCTAGTTTAAGTCCTTTAATCTAGCAGCTTTTACTAGTTAAGGCACTAAAGCACTATATATTTTACTAGAAATTTAAAATCTAGTTTAAGTCCTTTAACCTAGAGGCTCCTTTAACAATCGTAATAAAAGCCTATATTTACTTTCGCGTGGTTTACGCTATAATAATCTTTATAATATTGTGGCGTTCCAAAAATACTATAACTAATATGGTGGCCTTTATAATTAGTTTATAATATAAACTAAGTTAAAAACAACCGTTTTAAAAACGCGTAAATAGTAGTAAAAGTTAAATATATAAAGGTTATTTAAACTCGCGCACGATCTAAGACCAATACTACTTTTTTTAAGGTTTAATTTAACCTAAATTCAAGGTAAAATAAAAGTAAAATCGAAAACAAAAAAAACTTTTCCTGCGAAATATATTGTTTATACTAGGGTTATATATATAGTTATACCGTGTTTATTTAACTCGATTTAATAAATTTTACCGTTGCGCTTCTCTAGAACTAAACTATTGCTTTAAGTTTCCTCCTCTTTATAATCAAAATCTAAAGTAACATTAAAATTAAGTTCGTTATTAAAAAATTGTTTTTTAAATATATTATCGACGACTATTTATTTATTTATGATTTTAACGCGATATATTCTCGTTTATTTTTTGCGTAGATTTTCTTTACGTAGATTTTTTTTGCGTGGGTTAATCTCAATATTATTACAATTTATCGGCTTGAATTTTGCCCAACAATAATTATTTAAGTTTATAATACTTTTAGACCTTAAAAACTCTTGTAACCAATACTTAAATTAGAAAATACTAATAGGCTTATTATCTTCGGTAAAAATTAAGCGCCTAATATACTTTAGCTTTATAGTAGTTCTTTTAAGCCTGCGATTTATATATTATTGCTAGATTTAACGCAGTAATTCTCTAGGGTATAATAATTCTATTATTTATACTAGGTTAAACTAGATAGTTATCCAGCGTTTATTTTACTCGCGCACTAGCCTACCACCTTTTGAAAGAACTTTTTTATTATTGAGCTACCCTTAAACTTTAAAAACTTTTATAACTAATACTTAAATTAAAAAGTACTAATAAGTTTATTATCTTTAGTAAAAATTAAGCGCTTGATATATTTTAGCCTTGTAGTAGTTTCTTTAAGTCTGCGATTTAAATGTTGTTCTTGGATTTAATATAGCGATTCCTTGGGATATATAAATTACGCGTACTTAAAACTTGCGTGGAATATTTCTACGATTTATTAACGAAGTGTGCGCATGAAATAATATGGATAAAGAGGATAACTATCTTAAGGACTTATAAACAGCAGCAGAAATCAAACATATAAAGGTTATTTAAACTTGCGTACTATTTAAGGCTAATACAACACTTTTTAAGGTTAAATTTAAGCTAAATTTAAGGTATAAAAAGGGTAAAATCAAGAATAAAAAAATCTTTTTACGTAAAATTCCTTGTTTATACGCGGTTAAAAAAAACGGTTATACTACCGCGTTTATTCTAGCAGTAATAAAAGTTAAATATATAAAGGTCATTAAAACTTGCGCTTTTTCCAAGATAAACGTTTTTTTTTTTAAGCTTTAATTTAACTTAAATTCAAGACGCACAAAAAGTAAATTCGAGGACAAAAAAACTTATTTACGCGGGCTGCCCTAGTTATATTAAGGTGTACGGTTGTTTTATTTATTTGATTTTATGGCCTATTTAGCTTTATTATGTGCAAGGGGGAAGCTGCGCCTACGTTTAAAATATCTTTAATAAAAAAAACTCCGAGTCGATAAACTAATTATTAACTTTACGTTAAGCACTTATAAGGAGTAGTTTTAAAAACTTTATAAGCCTGCTATGGTTTATTTATAGTAAACTTCTATAAGATAATAAATAACTTTTTTATACCCTTTTAAGCTAGATTATCTAGAATTATATCGGCTAGCTAGTACTAAGGTTTATAAAGCTTTATCTCTTAAAGCTGGCGCTTTAATATAAGGAATATAACCGCTTGACCGGACTAAGCCCTAGCAATAAAACAATATCATTGCTTGTTGGATAATTAAGGTTCTCCTATAAATAATAAAGCGAAGCGGACCTATATTTACGCCGAACGCTACTTTTTTCCGGCTTAAATTTAAGGCAAATTTAAGGCATAAAAAAGGCTAAAACAAAAATAAAGGAAACTTTTTACCTAAAATTCCTTGTTTATACGCGGTTAAAAGAGATAATTATATAATGTTTATTTCACTTATTTACCTGGCTATTATATCTTTAAATAATTATCCCGGCAAAACTTTTACTTTTTTAATCCCGGCATTTCTATATATTCTTTTAGTTAGTACGCGCTTTAGTTAAACTAAGCTATTAAACGCAAGTTCTCCCGGTAGTTTCTTTAAGTTTGCAATTTATATATTATTGCTAGATCTTACGCAGCGATTCTTTTAGTAGTTTCTCTAGGTTTATAATTTATATATTATTGCTGGATTTACCGCGACAATTCTCCGCGGTATAATAATTCTATTGTTTATATTATATTAAAATGGACGGTTATCTAGCATTTATTCCACTTGTGCGCTAGCCTACCACATCTTTAAAGAACTTTTTTATTACCGAGCTACTCTTAAACCTTAAAAACTTTTATAATTAATATTTAAATCAGAAAATGCTGATAAGTTTATTATTTTCGGTAAAGATTAAGCGTTTAATATACTTTAGCCTTATAGTAATTTCTTTAAGTCTACGATTTATAAGCTGTTATTAAATCTTATATAGTGATTCTCCTAATAGTTTTTCTAGGTTTATAATTTATATATTATTGCTAGATTTAACGCGGTAATTCTCTAAGGTATAATAATTTTATTATTTATTCTAGGGTCAAGTTAATAATTATCCGGCGTTTATTTCACTTATTCACTCGGTTTAATAAAAAAAGTATATAAGTAAACAGCTAAAAAGTTATACTAGCTAATTTAAATCTACTTAAATAGCAAATAAAAAATAACCTTTACCTTTTTTAGCAAAAATAAAGTAAACATTTAACTTTAACCGCTTAATAAAATCGTTTAAATCTATATAAAAGCCGACGTACTTTTAACTAGCGCTATTATCGTTAATTTTATAAGTTAAATTTTAGTATATTTTCCATTTCGATCTTTAAATTAATCCATAACAGCCTAGCGTATAAAATTTTAATATAGTTCGGGCGGCTATTACTGTAGATTATATCCAGCAATGCAGCAGGTTATATATTATTTTTATAATTTTGCGAGCTATAAACGATTAAGCAGCGCAAAAGCTTTTTAAAAAAAAATTCAAACAGTAGCTATAGTTTAATAAAATTAATAATATATAAGCGGCCGCAAAAATAAAAATCATAAAGGTTATTTAAATTTACGCTTTATTTAGCATTAACTCTGCTTTTTTTCGGCTTAAATTCAACCTATATCCGAGGTATAAAACAAGGTAAAATAAGGCGAAATTAAGAATAAAAAAATTTTTTTACGTGGAATTAATCGAATTCTTGAGGTAATTAACAGTAGAAATAAAGGTTTTTATTTATTTTTTTAAGAAAGCGGTAACCTCGACTGTGCTAAGGTAATCTAGCTCTTGTTATAGCTATTATCCAAGATTTCCCTGGTATTAAAGTAACCATCTATAAATAATAGCAAAGCACTTAAATAAAACAATTTATCTAAAACCAATATAACAGCTTGTTCCTTAAACACGGTAGTAAAGTATATTAAATATAAAAGCTATAATATATTTAGTATCTATATTAAAATTATTAACACCTGGGTCTTCGAAAGCCATTTCTTTAGTTTTATAGCTATTATTGATGGGATATAAGTAAATATTAAGTGCTGCTCAAAGGAAAAAGTTAAAAAAAAACCGTAAAAATAAAATATAAGTTACCATATAATTAAACCCTTATAATAAATATAAACAATATATACTTTTATAATTTATATTTTTAAACATCGCGTATATTTAAGTTTTTTTTTATAGCTTAGTCTATAATTTTCTCTTGCTAAACTTTTAAAAAAAATCTCGAAGCTTTTATATTATTATTCCCTTTAGCTTACATAAGCTATATATTTATATTCAACGGTTAAACTACTTTTTTAGTCTTGTACGCTTTTGTTTTTTAAACGAGCTTAAGAACTAGTACTTTTTTTGCCGCTTTAGGTTTAAACATTCTCTACACGAGGCTGTCGATCTTTGAAACTTTTACACGCAACTTCTGCTTAGCCTTTTGAACTTTATTTAGCTATAGCTTTATTTTTCGCTGAGCTATCACACGATCTATGTTTTATGCATGCACGTAAGAAATCTATTAATTTAAGAAATAATGTTTTTTTTTTAGTAGTAGAATTTATTCTAAAATGAACAATATTAATATATTAAACGCTTACACGTTATTAGCTTTCCCCCTGCTTTTTAAAGTAGAAAACTCCGGGAAAATATATTAAGGAAACTTATTTACTTAATATATAGTATTATCGCAAGTAAATAAGCTGAAGTCAATTAAAATAGCCTTGCGATAAAGGCTAAACAAAATGTTAGCCGCTTTAATGTTTATATAAACTAGATCTTTTTTGTAGATATAGTTTAAAGTAGTAAATATATCGGTAAAAACTTGTTTTACATCTACTCTTACGAGGTTATAATAAAAGAAATTTAATTATAGCGTAGTTTGCTTTACTAAAGATTATGTGTCGATATACTTTATATAAATACATAAAAACCAAGCGTTGGCGTTTATAAATTTAACAATATAAAACTACGAGAATTAATTATTCCTTGTTTTTGTTCATATAGTGGAAAAAATAAAGAGGCCCTCACATGCTACTTTACTTTAGCATGATTTTAGATTTCCTTAAGCTAGTCCTTTGCCGTATTTATAATCGCTAGGGAGCCATTAATATCTTTGTTAATATAAACGGTTTAAACAACCTTTACAACTATTATCTTACTAGAAAAGTTAGAGTAATAAGCGTAAAATACTATTAAATTTTAATTCACTATTATATTCTCACCATATGTTATAATATATACTGCACCTTAAGCGCTGGTCACTTTAGCGACCTTGTTGTTATCTAGCTGTTTAAATAAATAGAAAGCAAAAAAAAGAAGAAAGAGTAGCACTGATAAAAGCGCGGCTTTTTCTATAGCTATAACAAGTCGACCTTCCTTAAAGCAGGCGGCCGCTTAGAAAACAATTAATAAACCTTTTGTATTGTTTATTTTTTTCATCCTCGCCCTTTAATTATTGCTTTACAATAATATAAAAGGCTTTTTTATTAAAAGTAGCGCGCTAGCCTAGCTTATACTTTATCCTTTGGTATTATAATCTATATTTAATATTAATCTATAGCGAAAGAAAATAAAGAAGTTTAAAATATAAAGCCGGGCGCTAGTAAAAAAAAACCAGCATCCTAGGCCCAACGTTTTAAAGAAACAGTACTTAACTTAAAGCTCTTGCGGTAGCTACAAAGAAAAAATAATATATTTGTTATTATGCTGCTATAATATAATTGTTTTTGGCAAGTTATTTTAAAAAGCCATAGTATTGTTAGTTATATTAAAATATAGATCACACCTCGCTTTCTTCTTGCGACCGGTCTCTTAAGGCTCAATAAACGTTAGTTTAATATTATACCCTACTATATCACTAGTTTAGTCAAGATCTAGCTTTTTTATATAATTAATAGCCTTTGGCTAAGCGTCCAAGTTTAAATAAAAGGTCTACTCTTCTTAATCTCTAGGTTAATCTTTAGGGAGGCTTATTAGCGTTAAGGTTAGCATTATAAAATTTAAAGCAGCTCTTAAAACAATTCGCCTATATCTTGACCCAAGGATTAAATTTAGTATATTTTTGCCGGTAAAAGGTATAAAAAATATATTAGCCCGTTGTAAACCTTTTTAAAGCTCACTTAGCATAAACTCATTTATATCGCTAGAACTAAAATATAAATTATAACTCTTTTCTATTATTAAAGGCCAAAGTAAATTATCGAGGTTTTTATAAAGCAAGTCTACGCTATATTTGTTAACTTATTTTTTAAATCAATATAATAATTTATATTTCGAGGAAAAAAAAAAAAAAAATCAAAAATCAATAAATAAAAAAGGATTTATATAAAATATATATTATTAGTGCGTAAACAATCACAATAAATCTAATAAAACGCAAGCAAAAAAAAAAAATAAAAAAAATATATATTATACTTAATATTGCTTTTTTATCAACAAAAAGCAAAAATCACGCGGTAAAAAATAAATAAACAAACTTTAGGTACACAATAAATATATTAAATATAATAGGTCGCTCACGCATTATTACTATAGTACCTTAAATAAACAAAAACTACCTTAAAAACAATATTTTATAGTTTTGCTAGTCGAGACAATAATAACTATACTTATTACTAAAACATATTATTAAGTTTTATATAATATTTACTATCTTTATACGCCCTTTAAAGTATTAAAACCATCTTTATATTAAATTATTATTTATTATTAAACTAGTTGTATCTTATATACTAAATAACTAGAAACTATTATTTCACAACTTTATAAGGCGCGCCATTTATTTATCATGGGTTGTTTAAAAGCTATAAAAAAGTGCTTATAAAAAACCCCCTCCGCGTGCTACTATAGCAGTATAAAAAACAAAATATTAATGTTTTATGCTTTATATTTAAATATAAAATAAAAAGCATTTACTTATAAAAAACACCTTTTTGTTTATTATCGAAAAAGTAAGACCACAATATTATAGCCTAGTAAGCGAAAGTCGGGTAAAGATTTAGCTATAGTTTTATAGTTTAAAAGCATGTAGGTAAATTAGCTAATAAACAAGCTGGAAAAATAAAAGATCTACATGTATAGTTTTCACGACGGTAGTATACCTAGAAAACCCCCCTTCGAGTAGATTATTTGTTTTTTTATATCGCGAGCCTGTTATAATATAATAAATATAGTTCGATTTTATATTATTTGCCCACCTTGGTTTAAAACTACTAATAATAAGTAATAAATAATAAGTCATTTTTTCTTGTTGTTGTTCTCGTATTTTTAGTCGGGCGCGCGTTTACTTGCTCTCTCCACTTTACTAAGATCCTTTAAACAATGTTTATTTATATTATTAACATAGTCGAAAATAATTTTTATTAGTTAGTTTTACCTTAGGATAATATTATATATAATAATAACATATTTTTTTTTTTAATATCGCGCTTGCTATTGTTGCAAGGTCACCTTTATTTAATTCTTGTTCTTTTTTTCCTTGCATTATAAATTTAAGGCGTTCTCATTTTAATCTCTCTGCTAATCTTAATTAGCGTTAGCTTTAATAGAAGTTTACGCTTGAACCTAACGCCCTTTTTATAATATTATATATATGGTTCAACTAAATAAACCTTGCGATTTAAAATCCTAAGGCTTTTTTTTTAAACATCTATAAAGTTGCCGACCATAGTAAAACAATTAAAGAATTATACTTAGGGCTTACCAAGCGTCAATTATACCGCGTCTATAAACTATATATAGCTTAGGCTAGCGCAGCTTAATATATCACCGCTTGTTTAAATATTTTTGAGTATAAATGCTTGCACAAAAGCAAAAACAAGAATAATACCCCCGGCTAAACCCATTAAAATAATTTTATATTATTAGCGCAATCTATATTATTTAATTCTATAGTGCGCTTCTTTAATAAATAAGTTTATATATAGCGCAAAAAAAATGATTAAACCCGCGAGATAATCTAAAAAATATAAAGTAAAAAACGCAAGAGAAGTTATTGCGCGGTAAAAAAAAACGACTTTAATAATTAATCGCTGCGCTAGCTAAACGCCCCGCGTTTTAGTTCCTGCAAAAATTTATAATAAGAAAAAAAAAAATATTGTTTGCTGAGAACATAAAATATGATTTAAGAGTATAAGAGCGATAGGTTATAAAAATAACACTGATGGCTAATCGCGTAATAAAGTTTAAAAATCTACGACAATTACTGCTTATAATAAAATCCACGCGGAAATAATTCTTTTTGAGTTTACACTAGTCTATAAAAACTATCCAAGTATCTTGCCCTATATATTAAAGCATTGTTTAGCGTTGAGAATTATAAAAAGCTCTAGAATAAAGGCTAAAAATTAAATCGCGATAATTTTTTAAACCTTTTTATAAGTAGTATTATTTAATAGTTTAAGGATGAATACGCTAATATATAAGCGCATTATAGAAAAAATAAACTTTTGTTGCTTATACTATTTGTTTTATAAAACGCGAACCGGTAATAGTTTATTATAACCAGCGTTTAGCACTTAAATAATGTTGCGTAAAATAAAATCGCTAGATTAAATAATGTTAAGGCTTTTCCCTTCTTTTTATGCCGCGCCACGCAAATAAGCGTCAACGTTTTTTATATACTTTTTCATAGCAGCATTATATCCACGTTAGCGTTAGGTATATCTATCTTAAAGTAAATAAAATAGCCTTATAGTCGCGTAGCAGGTAGGTTAAAAAGGGTCAATAGCTAAGGAGAAAAAAAGAATAGCTTATATATAAAAACAAGGCTTGCTAGGTATACACTTATGCTTTATCCAATATAAACGCTACCCTTAGTAAGCTTTGATTCGACATGAATTTAAGGCATAAAGGGTTTATAATCGAAAATAAAAAAAACCCTTCCTGCAGAATTCCTTATATCCTAGGTTTATGTTAGGGTTATACCACATGTTTTCGACTTATTCACTAGGCCACCATATCTCCAAATACCAATATTAGCAAAGCTTTCACTGCTAAACCCAATATACGCGTTTTATACTACTAATAAAGCAGACGACCGTCTTGCGTTCTTATAAACAGCAGCAAAAATCAAATATATAAAGGTCATTTGAATTTACGCCTTATCTAGTATAAACTCTACCCTTTTTTGGCTTAAATTTAACTTATATTTAAAATATAAAAAGGGTATAATCAAAAATAAGAAAATCTTTCCTATAGAATTTATTATTTATACTAAGGTTATAATTATATATAAATATATTATATTTACTCGACTTGTTTACTAGGTTATTATATCTCCTAAGGGTTTAAAGATTTCCGAAAATGTAAACTATTAATTATTATAACATTTATATCCATTAAGGTTTTTTACGACATAGTTATTATTATCTTGTTCCCACAGCCTTTATTAGTTTTAAATAATCCGTTTTACTTGGGTGCTTTACCGTTATTTATATAAATGGTCACTTTGACGCCGGGTAAATCCTAGATATTAGCTATAGCGAAAGCCAGGCTTCAAGATATATATAAAAACTAAAGTCTTAGAAAAGTTGCGGTTACGCTAAAGTAATATTAAAAAATATATTATTAAAAAAAAAGGTAGTAATTTTATAGTCTTAAGGTACTAGTTTTTCTACACCTTAAATTTACGTATTATTTAAGACTAACGCTACCTTTCTTAAGGTTTAATTTAACCTAAATTCAAGGCGTAGAAAAAATAAAATCAAAAATAAAGGAAACCCTTCACACGGAATTCCTTGTTTATACACGGTTAAAAAAAACGGTTATATAGCGTTTATTCCACTTATTCACCCGGCCACTATATCTTTAAATAATTATCCCGGCAGAACTTCCACTTTTTTTATCTTAGTATTTCTATATGTTCTCTCAACTAATATACGCTTTAAATAAACTAAGCTATTAAACACAAGTTCTTTTAATAGTTTCTTTAAGTTTATAATTTATATATTATTATTGGATTTCACGCAGCAATTCTCCTAGTAGTTTCTTTAAGCCTGCGATTTATATACTATTGCTAGATTTAACGCGGTGATTCTCCGGGGTATAATAATTCCATTGTTTATGCTAGGATAAAATGGACGGTTATCTAGCGTTTATTCCACTCGTGCACTAGTTTACCCTATCTTTAAAGAACTTTTTTATCACCGACCTACCCTTAGACCTTAAAAACTCTTGTAACTAATATTTAAATTAGAAAATATTAATAAGCTTATTATCTTTAGTAAATATTAAGCGCTTAATATACTTTAGTTTTATAGTAGTTTTTCCAAGCCTGCGATTTATATATTGTTAGATTTTACGCAATAATTCTCTAAAGTATAACAATTCCATTGTTTATATTAAGGTTAAGTGAATAATTATCCGGCGTTTATTTTATTTATAATATTAACCCTAGTGTATATATTATAAAACGTTAATAAAAAAAACGCTTGTCCTTTAATAGTAGTAAAAGTTAAACATATAAAAGTTATTAAAACTCGCGCTTTTTTTAAAACGAACACTTCTTTTTTTAAGCTTAAATTTAACCCGAATTTAAGGTAAAATAAAAGCAGAATCAAAAAAAAAGAAAACAATTTATATAGGCTTTACTATTTATATTAAAGTATATAGTTACTTTATTTACTAGACTTTGCGGCTTATTTAATTTTATTATATACAAGGGGGAAAGTTGCGCCTGCATTTAAAATACCTTTAATAGAAAAAACCTTCAAGTCAATAAACCAGTTATTGACCTTGCGTTAAATACTTATAGAAGTAATTTTAAAGACCTCACTGGCCTGCTGCGGTTTATTTATAATAGACTTTTATAAAACAATAAATAATTTTTTTATACCTTTTTAAGCTAGATTATCTAGAATTATACTAGTAAATATTAAAATTTATAAAGCTTTATCCTTTAAGGCCGGCGCTTTAATATAAAGAATATTACTGTTTAATTAGATTAAGCCCTAGCAATAAAAATAATATTATTACTTTTTAAATACTTAATATTTTTTTATAGATGGTAAAGTAAAGCGAACCCGTACTTACGCTTAATACTGCTCTTTTCTAGCCTAAATTCGACCTAAATTTAAAACATAAAGAGGGCTAAAATAAAAACAATAAAACTTTTTTTAGCGGAACGCATTATTTATACTAGGGTTATATATATAATTATACTGCGTTTATTTAACTCGATTTAATAAACTTTGCTGCCGCGCTTTTTTAGGACCGAACTATTGCTTTAGGTCTTTTTTTCTTTATAATCAAAATCTAAAGTAGCGTTAAAATTAGATTTACTATTAAGAAATAGCTTTTTAAATATATTGTCGACAATTGTTTATTTATTTATGATTTTAACGCGATATATCCTCGTTTATTTATTGCGTGGATTTTTTTTACGTAGGCTAATCTCGGTATTATCACAACTTATTAGCTTAAATCGTATTTTTTTTTAGCTTTAATTCAAGGTAAATTTAAGGCATAAAAAAAGCAAAATCAAGTATAAAGGCATTTTTTTAAGTAGAATTTATTATTTATGCTAGATTTACGTAAAAAGTTATACCGCGTTTATTTCACTTGTTTATTATACTACTACCTCTTTAAAGGGTAATAATAGTAAAACCTGCTATATTAAACTAAGTATACATCTTGTATAACCTAGAGAAAAAAAACAACCGTTTTAAAAACGCGCAGGTAGTAGTAGAAGTTAAATATATAAAAGTTATTCAAACTCGCGCCTTTTTTAAAATAAACGCTTTTTTTTTTAAACTTAAATTTAAGCCGAATTTAAGGCGTATAAAAAGCGAAATCGAAGTGTATAAAAAGTGAATTTAAAACGCGCAAAAAGTAAATTTAAAGCGTATAAAAAACGAATTCAAGGCGTATAAAAAATAAATTTGAGGATAAAAAAACTTATTTACGCAAGCTGCCCTAGTTATACTAAGGTATATAATTATCTTATTTATTTAACTTTATGGCTTATTTAGCCTTATTATATATAAGAGAAAAGCTGCGCCTACATTTAAAATATCTTTAATAAAAAAAACTTTAAGTTAATAAACCAGCCATTAACCTTGCGTTAAACACCTATAAAAAGTAGTTTTAAAGACTTTATAAGCCTGCTATAGTTTATTTATAGCAGACTTTTATAAGACACAAACAACTTCTTTATACCCTTTCAAGCTAGATTATCTAGAACTATATCAGCTAGTTAATACTAAGGTTTATAAAACCTTATCTCTTAGGGCCGGCGCTTTAATATAAAGAATACAACCGTTTAACCGGATTAAACCCTGGCAATAAAATAATATCATTATTTATCGGATAACCAAAGTTCTTCTATAAATAATAAAACAAAGCGGACCTATATTTACGCTGAACGCTATTCTTCTCCGGCCTAAATTCAAAGTAAATTCAAGGCATAAAAAAAGCAGAGTCAAGAATAAAGGAACTCTTTTCTGCGGAACATATTATTTATACTAGGTTTATATACATAATTATACCATGTTTATTCGACTCGATTTAATATACTTTACCGCCCTACTTTTCTAGGACTAAACTATTGCCTTAGGTTTTCTCCTCTTCATTATTATAATTTAAAATAGCGTTAAAATCAGGTTTATTATTAAAAAATCGCTTTTTAAATATATTGTCGATAATTACTTTAACTTGTTTATTTATAATTTTAACGCGATATGTTCTCGCTTATTTTTTATGTGGATTTTTTTTTCGTGGGTTAATCTCGGCATTATCACAACTTATCGGCTTAAATTATGCCCAATAATAATCATTTAAATTTATGATACCCTTAGAAAAAGTGAAAATAAAAATAGTTAGTGTGGTGCTAAAAAGTCTTTTTTACGCCTTAAATTCACGTATTCTTTAAAATAAACGCTGCCTTTCTTCAGCTTTAATTTAAGGCGAATTCAAGGCGTAAAAAAGGTTAAATCGAGAGTAAAAATATCTTTTTTATATAGAATTCACTGTTTATACCAGGTTTACGTGAAAGGTTATACCGCGTTTATTTAACTCGATTTAATATATATTACCGTTTTACCTCTTTAAAACCGAACTACTGCCTTAGGTCTCCCCCTCCTTATTATTATAATTTAAAATAACGTTAAAATTAGGTTTACTATTAGAAAATTTCCATTTTTCTATTATATTATTACCTCTTTAAAGGGTAATATTAATATAACCTATTATATTAAACTAAGTGCGCACCTTGTACAACTTAAAAAAAAAAAACAACCGTTTTAAAAACATGTAGGCAGTAGTAAAAATCAAACACATAAAGGTTATTTAAACTTGCGCACTATTTAAAACCAACACAACGTTTTTTAAGCTTAAATTTAAGCCGAATTTAAGGTAAAATAAAGGTAAAATCAAATATAAAAGAATTTTTTCCTGCGGAACGCATTATTTATACTAAAATAATATTAAAAAGTATATTATAAAAAAAAGAGGTAATAATTCAGTAGTTTTAAGGCAATAATCTTTTTTACGCCTTAAATTTATGTATTATATAAAACCAACGCTGCTTTTTTTAAGTACTAGAAGCTTGGTTAATTATTATTGCTCGAATATATAAAAGCTTTACTACCGACAATAATAATACACTTTATTTCTGGGCTTTAATAGCCATAATAATAAAAACCCATAATAAGTAGCTCTTGCTAGTTAAGGTATTAAAATACCGCATGCCTCCTTGAAAACCTAGAATAAAGTTTAAATTTTTCAATTTAAAGGCTTTTTTAGCGATCGCAATAAAAGCTTATATTTGCCTTTATATAGTTTGCGCTATAATAATCTTTATAATATCATGGCGTTCTAAAAACATTGTAATTAACATGGTAACCTTTATAATTAGTTAAACTTATTATATTAAACCAAATTAAAGACAACCATCTTAAAAACGCGCAGGCAGTAGCGGAAGTTAAACATATAAAAGTTATTTAAATTCGCGCACTATTTAAAACCAATACTACTTTTTTTAAAGTTAAATTCAAGCCGAATTTAAGGCATAAAAGGCGTAAAATCGAGAACAAGTGAATTTTTTTTTATAGAACACATTATTTATACTAGGCTTACATGTATAATTATACCGCGTTTATTTAACTTGATAATTAATATCATGTTCTCACGCTTTTTTAATATGAATATTAAATGGATTGTTGTTTTCGCATTTTATATACTTTACTATTATATTTAAGAAAAAAAACGTTTTATTAGCAGGAGCCCGATTTTAAAATAAATGTAAAAACTTGAGTTCTAGCGAAATTGTTGTTAAAATAATTAGTATAATGCTAGAAAATATTTTCTTAAAAGAAGAGATAATAATTTAGCAGTTTTAAGGTACTTATTTTTTCTACGCTTTAAATTTATACATTTTTTAATATAAACGCTGCCCTTTTTAAGGTTTAATTTGACTTAAATTTAAAGCATAAAAAAAACGAAATTAAAAAAAAAAGAACCTTTTCTTGTAAAACATATTATTTATATTAGGTTTACATATATAGTTATACCGCGTTTATTTAACTCGATTTAATATATTTTACTGTCTTATTTCTCCAGGACCGAACTACTACTTTAAGTCTCCCCCTTCTTATTATTATAATCTAAAGTAGTATTAAAATTAGGTTTACTATTAAAAAATCGCTTTTTAAATATATTGTTAATAATTACTTTAGCTTATTCATTTATAATTTTAACGCAATATGTCCTTGTTTATTTTTTATGTAGATTTTCTTTGCGTGGATTTATACCCTTAGAAAAAGTGGCGGTAGGAGTAAGTAGTGTAGTGCTAGCAAATATTTTTTGCGCCTTGAATTTATGTATTTTTTAAAATAAACGCTGCTTTTTTTCGGTATAAATTTAAGGCGAATTTAAGGCAAATTTAAGGCGTAAAAAAGGTAAATCAAAAGTAAAAAAACCCCTTTTTCTAGAATTTATTGTTTATACTAGGTTTATATATTTATTTATATAGCGTTTATTTCACTTGCAAGCTTATACTAAGTATATGTATTATAAAACGCTAATAAAAAAAACAATTATTTTTAAGCAGCAGTAAAAGTTAAACATATAAAGGTTATTTAAACTTGCGTACTATTAAAGTTTTACGCTGCTTTTTTTTAATATAGGTTTAGCATAAATTCGAGGCGTAAAAAAAGCGCAATTAAAACCAAGGTAACTTTTTCACGCAAAATTTATTATATATACTAGGTTTATATATATAGTTACCCCGCGTTTATTTAATTTATTTATTAAGCTACCACCTACCTTTTATTATTTTTAATAAACAAGAATTCTCTTTTTAAATATTATAACTTTTTTATTAGCGTGCGCTAAATCATTATTTTTATTTGCCGAGCGGTATCTTTTAAAAGGATTTATAATTAAAATATTTAAAAGATTAAATAATCTCTTTTTTTTGTTAGCTGTTTTTTTTTTTTTATTTGCTAGTATTTAAATATGTTCAATAATTATAGCAACCTTTTGCGGCAATAATACTTTATTATAAGAAAGCGCGGTTAACACTTATTATTTAAACCTATACTTTATTTAAAATAAACGCTATTTTTTTTTAGCTTTAATTTAAGTTAAATTTAAGGCAAATTCAAGTTATAAAAAAAACAAAATTAAAACTAAGGGGAATATTATGCTAGAGCCTATAATATTTATGCAAAAGTTTATTTTAAAATTTAGCTGTATAAGATAAATATATTTAAATTTATTACACGCAAAAACCAGAAAATTCAAGTCGACGTCCTCAATTTATCCTCTCTTTATTCATTTTAGTCCTTAGTATATACGGTAGCAGGTGTCAATAATAATAACCTTAGTCACTAGGTTTATATATTAACAAACGCTGCCCTTTTTAAGCTCTTATTTAACTTAAATTCAACTTAAATCCAAGAGTATAAAAAAAAAAATCACGAATTAAATAAACTTTATATACGAAATTTACTATTTATACTATTATTTTATATATAATTATCCTATATATATTCCATTTCTTTAACTTAGAACTTGCTGCGCTACTAGAGGTCTCTTTTGTTTTTAGTTTTGTTGCTTGTTCTTTGCAATAAAGATTTTTAGAGTACGGCGCTTTGTAGATTATATAACGACTAAGCTGTTTTTTTGCTTATGTTTACCTTGATTATGCTAAGTCGCCCTAGTTTTTTTTTATTGAAGTAGCGCTGCGAAAACAACTATTTTAATAAAGTATAAGCGGCAGCAAAAGTTAAAATTATATAAGTTATTCAAACTTAGGCCTTATCGAACATAAACGCTGCCCTTTTTAGGCTTTACTTTAACCTAAATTTAACCCGAATTTAAAGGTTACTAAAAAAAAAAGATCAAGAAAAAAGAAAATCCTCTCCACAAAATTCATTGTTTACACTATAATCAGGTATAATATTATCCTGTATTTATTTTATTTCTTAGATTTAAAACTTGTTGCGCTAGTAAAGGTTTCTTTAGTTTCTAGTTTTATCGCTTATTCTCTACAATAAGAATTTTTAGAGTATAGCGCTTTAAAAATCATATAATAACTAGGCTGCTTTTTAGTTTTCGCTAAAATATGTGCTAAGAATTTCCATTTTTTTTATTTAAACCCCCACCTACTATAAAAAAAAGAAAAAAAAAGCTTATATTGTTTTTTCTAAGATTTAAACTTGGTGCCATTAACTCATAGGTTATAAGCGTACCCATTGTATTAAAAGACCTATATTATTAATAATGACCGGCTATTATAAAGAGGGTTAAGAACTATTTATATAGCTGTTCTACTTTTATAACAAGGCGCTAAGTCCTTTATATGTTTGTTTAGCTAAAAGTTATTACATTTGCTTAGGTCCTGTCGAAATAAATAAAAAAAAAACCCTTTTTTGTTTTTTCCAAGAGTTAAACCTAGCGTCCTAGACCTTTCGGTCATAGGTGTACCCATTATACTAAAAAACTTAAGTCGTAGGCTATACCGCTTGGTATAAACAAGGTTAAAAAAACTATTTATATAGTTGTTTTATCTTTATATAGAGGCGCCGGGTCCTTTATATATTTGTTTTGCTATGAATTGTTATATTCGCCTAGGTCTTGTCGAACTATATAAAAAAAAAAAAAAACTAAAAGTATATTAAAATAGTGTAGGTAGTTTAAATAAAACGTAATTAGCTAGAAGAAATAGGCTTAATTACTTAGCAAAAATAATATAATAAGGAAATTATAAATAGTTTAACCGTAGATTTAAAAAAGCAAGCAAGTAAATTTTATCATAAATTTTATAAATAAAGCGTTTTATTTCATGTTAATCGCCGAGTTTCCCGTCATTAATAAGTAAATATAGAAAAAATAAAAGGTTTAAAAAGTATAGAATACTCTTTATCCTAACCATTGCTCCCTTTATAAATGGGATTATCTTTACAGGGATTATTTTCATTATTTTATGAACGTTCTTTCTTGTTCTTTATAGTATAAAGGCTCACTTATTATAAAAAAAAACCTTTTCTACCTTTTTTAAAAGTCAAACCTAGTGCCATCAACTTTTTAGTTATAAGCATACTTATTATATTAAAAAACTCATTGTAATCTTTTATGATTTTTATTATAAAAAGGGTTAAAAGAATTATTTATATAGCTATATATAATAAGTAGGCCGTTTTTTTATTTCTGTTAAAATATATACTAAAGATTTCCTTCCTTTATATTAAAACCCCTACTTATTATAAAAAAAAAAAAGGAAAAACTATATTGCTTTTCTAGGATTTAAACCTAGTACTATCAATTTATAGGTTATAAGCATACTTATTATACTAAAAGACTTTTATAATTTTTGCCTTTTCTATTATATAAAGAAAAGGTTAGAAAAATTATTTATATAACTTTTCTTTATTGATTTCTTGTTCTACCTTTTATAAAAAGGCGTTAAGTTCTTTATATATTTATTTTATTAACAACTATTATATTAATTTAGGTTTTATCGAAATATATAAAAAAAAAGAATTAGAAGTGTATATAAACATTCTTCCTTGTTTTTTTTATTATGAAAACTTTGATTTTATAAAAAAAAACGCTTTTTTATCTTTTTTAAGAGTTAAACCTGGCGCTATTAACTCTTAGGTTATAGGCGTACTTATTGTATTAAAAGACCTATGTCCTAATTTACCCTGGTTGGTATAAATAAGGTTAGAAGAATTATTTATATAGTTGTTCTATTTTTATAAAAAGGCGCTAGGTTTTTTATATGTTTATTTAACTAGAAATCATTGTATTAGCCTAAATCTTGTCGAAATATATATAAAAAAAAAAGAACTAAAAGTATATATAAACGTTCTTTTTTATTTTTTATATTATAATAACTTATATATTATAAAAAAAAACCCTTTTCTATTTTTTCCAGGAGTTAAACCTAGCGTTCTAAACCTTTCGGTTATAGGTGTACCCATTATATTAAAAAACCTAAGTTATAAGCTGCACTAGCTAATATAAACAAGGTTAAAAAAACTATTTATATAGCTATTCTACCTTTAAAAAAAAGCGCCAAGTCTTTTATATGTTTGTCCCGCTATAAATTATGGTATTAGCTTAGGTTTTATCAAAATATATTAAAGAAAAAAAAAACTAAAAGTATATTAATATAGTGTGGGTGGTTTAAGTATACCTTAATCTGCTAAAAAAAATAAGCTTAGCTACTTAGTAAGGGTGGTATATAAAAAGGGTTATAGGCAGTTAAATAATAGATTTAAAAAAATAAGCAAGTAAATTTTATCATAAATCTTATAAATACAACATTTTATTTTATATTAATTACCAAGATCTCTATCATTTATAAGTAAATATAAAAAAAATAAAAAGTTTAAAAAGTGTAAAATTATTTATTTTTTAACCATTACTTCCCCTAAAAATAGAATTATTTTTATAGGAATTATTTTTATTATTTTATAAATATTCTTTTTTGTTTTTTATATTATAAAAACTTATGCTTTATCTAAAAAAAAATCCTTTTTTATTTTTTCTAGAAATTAAACCTAGTGCCCTGCGACCTTGCGGCCACAAGCGTACCCATTGTACTATAAAACATAACCTATTTTTTACATTTAATATTATAGAAAAGGTTAAAAGAACTATTTATATAGTTTATCTTTGTTTATTTCCTGTTTTATTTTAATAAAAAGGTAATAAATTGTTTATATACTATTTATACTTTGAAACCAGGTGAGTTTTACCCTTTAAAAGATTTTATTTCTAGACTTAATATTTATATAGCTGCTTTAAGAGATGTAAAAACGTATAAGATCAACGTTAATAAAGGTTATTTTTATTATTAATATATAGCTATAAAAAGTAATAGCGAGAGCATTTAACTTATAGCTATTTTCTCGGTTAATATACTAAAATTATTTTTTTATTATAGTTTATTGCTCTTTATTTTTTCTTTTGCGATTTTATTCTTGTTATATTATTCTTCTAGCAATATATTATTTTAAAAAGTTTATAAAAAAAGGAAAAATACAATTCAATACTAAACGATACTAGGGTATATAAGTAAACGCAAGGGTAAAAAACGTAAGCAGAAAAACAATAAAAAGCCCGGGGCTTATACCAAGCTATCCGTTAAAAACAAGTACGCCGGCAAAACAATAATCAACCAAGAAATAAAAAAAAAACAAGAATCAATAAAGCATTTTATCTACGTTTATTTTTATTTAAAAAAAAATATGCTTAAACAAGGACTTTTTTATAACCGGTAAACATTTCGTTAAAAATCTAAAGCATAGTTCTTATACTATAAAACGTTCGTATAAAATTTTCTCGAACAAAAAAAAATAAAATAAAAAAAACAAGTATTTTTTAATACGAGAATAAAATAAAACAAAGTTAGTAACTATATAAAAAGGTTTCTTTAAAAGGACAACCCGATCAAGCCGTTTAATTTTAAATATATAATATAGTCTTGTTTATACAACGAAAAAAAAAATAGCGGTAAAGTATAAGATTAAAGTAAAGGTGAAAAATATAAAGGTAAAAAAGTAAAGAAGAAAAAAAAAAACATTATTAGAAAAGGTGGTATAAAATGAATATATTACTTAAAAAAAAAAAAAAAAAAGAAATACGAAAAAAAAAAAATATGAAAATAAAAAAGAAAAAGGGTAAAAGCACAAGGTATGTTATAAGGTATATTATAAAAAAAGCAGAAAAAAAAGAAAAAAAAAAGACGAAAAAAAAAACGAAAAAAAAGGGGGGAAAGTAAAAGTCGAGGTAAGAAAAGTGAAAAAAAAAAAGAAGTACGAGGTTTAAAGGGTTTTTAAGGCAAGAGAGGTTGAGGGTATCTATATTGCCGTAAGGGATTCGAAGAATATACTATATTTTTATTTGTTTCAACAGGGCAAAAAAAGAGAGAAATAAAAAATAAAAATAAAACAAAGTATTAAACAAAAAGAAAAAGTATAATAAAAAAGGGGGGGTTAAAAGAAAATAAGATAACTATTAAAAGGATATAATTATTATACTAAAAAAGAAAAAAAAAAAAAAAAAAAAAAAGAAAAGGGGTACTAAAGTATAAAGTTAAAATAAAGTAAAAAAAAAGCGAGAGGAAAAATGGGATCTATATTATCAATTCAACAATAAATCAATATATATATATTTTAATTTAAACAAGTTTATATAATAAAACAAAGAGAAAATATATTCATAAAAAAGTCGTATTTATTTAATATATAATGAAAAAGATTTTGAGAAAAAAAATAAAGAAAGGTTTTATAACTACGAAAAAAAAAATAAAAAAAAGAAAAAAAAAAAGGTTTAAAAAACGGTTTATTAAAGAGTTTAGCAATAAGTTAATAAGTGTTTATAATATAAGTTAAAAGAAAATAAAAAAGGGAAAACAAAGGTTTAAAAGGTGGTTTATAAAAGAGTTTATTAATAAGTTTATAAATATATAAAAGAAAATATAAGAAAAAGTTAGAAAAAGAAAAAGCGAGCAGTTAAAAAATAGTTTATAAATAAATATATTTACGAGTTAATTGTTATATATTTACGATTTAGTTAAAGAAAAGTTAATAATAAAGTAAAAACTATAAAGGAAATTACTAGAGAGATAACCGAAAAAAAAGGGAAAACAAGGGTTTAAAAAATGGTTTATAAGAAAGTTTAATATTTAAGTAATCAATATTTAAAAGGTGATTTATAAAAAGTTTAAGACAAAGGAAAAGAAAGGTTTAAAAAGTAGTTTATAAAAAAGTTTCACAATAAGTTGATTTATATTTAGCAGATAATTTAAAAGTAAGGTAAAAAAAAAGGAAAAAAAGGTTTAAAAAGTGGTCTAAAAAGTGGTTTAAAAGGTAGTTTATTAAAAAAAGTAAAGGAAAGGTTATTTATATAATAAAGGTAAATATAAAAAAAAGTTTGAAAAAATAATAAAAAAAGGGTATAAATAAATTAAAAAAAAATATAAAAATAAAGAAGTCGAAAAAAAAAAGGAGTTGTAGAGGAAATTATATAAAAAAAGAGTAAGGGTTAAAGGGATAAATTGAAAAAACGTGAAAAAAAAAGAAAAAAAAAAAAAAAGAAAACAAAGGTGTTAAAAGTGTTAAAGGTGTTTAAGATAAAAGTATTAAGTGAGGTAGTACGTTAATAAAGTGAAGGGTTTAAATATAAGTTATAAAAAATAATAAAAAAGAATAAAATTAAAGAAAAAGAGAGAGTGTAAATATAAAAATTAAAAATATAAAAATTAAAAATATAAAAATTAAAAATTAAAAATTAAAAATTAAAAATTAAAAATTAAAAATTAAAAAAAAAAAAAATTTAAAAAAAAAAAAGGTTAAGTTAAAAAAAGAAGAATATTGACTAAGTATTAATAAAGTATTATATATTTATAAAATGGGTTAAAAAAAGAGATGTTAAAGAAAAAAAAAATAAAAAAAGTGTTATATATATATAATATATAAAAATTAAATAAAGGGGTAAACAAGCGTTTAAAAGGTGGTTTATCAAGAATTTTTTAAAAAAAGAAATTAAATAAAAAGGGGTAAACAAGCGTTTAAAAAACGGTTTATTAGAAAATTAAAGAAAAAGAAGATTAAGTACAATATAGGGCAAATAAGCGTTTGAGCGGTGGTTCGTCAGGAAAATAAGCACAGAGTCGGGGGGCAACAAACGTTTGGAAGGTGGTTTGTGAAGCGGTTAGGGTTAGGGTTAGGGTTAGGGTTAGGGTTAGGGTTAGGGTTAGGGTTAGGGTTAGGGTTAGGGTTAGGGTTAGGGTTAGGGTTAGGGTTA
>MU397382.1:0-59070 GCA_022578865.1 Xylaria sp. FL0043 | reverse complement strand
TATTATTAAATATATATTAAAGTTTATATAAATAAATAATTAAATTATAAAATTAAATTATAAAACTAAATAAAAAAACTAGGTAAAAAAATTAAATAAAAAATTAAAATATAATTTATTAAAATATATTATATTATTAAATTAATAATTAAATAAAAAAATTAAATAAAAAATTAAAATATAATTATTTAAAATATATTAAATAATTAAATTAAAAAATTAAATTAAACGTTAACTTTTAATTATTTAAAATATATTAAATTAATATTATTTTTTATTATATAAAAATATAATTATAAAACTAGGTTAAAAAACTAGGTTAAAAAACTAAGTTAAAAAATTAAATTAAAAAACTAGATTATAAAATTAAATTATAAACTAAAGTTTAATTAATTAAAATATATTATATTAATATAATTTTTTATAAAATAAATAATTAAATCGTAAAACTAGGTTAAAAAACTAAATATAAAGTTATAGCGTGGTTATAAAAAATAATAATATATAAATATTTTTTTATAAAATATTAAATAATTAATAAAAAATAATAAATTAATACTTTTATATATTTTAATATTATATAATTTTATATAATAAAGTTAAATAAAATAAAAATAAAAATATAAAATAAATAAAACTTAAGTATTATAAATTAATTAATTTTTATAAAAATAAATATATATTATTTTTTTTGTTTTATTTTATTTTATTTTATTTTATTTTATTTTATTTTATTTTATTTAAATGCTTTTATTTTTTTTTATTTTAAAATATATTAAATATAAAATATAATTTATAGCTTATATTAACATATGATTTTTTTTATATAATTTATTAATTATATAAAAATAATATATATAAGTTATAAAATATTAATATAAATATAAATATTATAAAAAAAAATAAAAATAATAATAAAACTAAAATTTTTTAAAATAAAACGCTAAAAAAAATAAAAATTTTATTAATTATAATTATATAAAACTTATAAAAATGTTTAAAAAAAAAAAAATTTAATTATATATATATATATAAATAATTATATATAATTTTTTAATAAATAAATTTATATATTTTAATTTTATTATATTATTAATTATTAATTTTATTATTATTATTTTTTTTATTATTATTTATAATAAGCTATATAGTTTATAATAAAAAAAAAAAAAATAAGTGCAGCAGCGCCCGATTAAAATAAACTACGACGACTATAATAACCGCAATAACTACGACGACCGCGATAACCGCGATAATAAGCCGTACTAATATATTTATTTTATGTTTTTTTATATACAACCGATAAAACTAAATTAAAAGTATTATCGCGTTATTTTATTATAAAATTATTTATTTAAAACTATTTTTAAAAAAAAAAATTAAACTAAAAATTTTTTTTGCTTTAGCATGCTAAGTTTTTATATAAAATAATCTAGACCTAGCCTACTATCCGGTTAGGCTTGGGGATAGGTAGTAGGTAGCGTTCGGCTTAGCATGCTAAGGCTTTAAATATTTAGCGTATTTTTTTTAGCTATATATATAGCGCTTAATAAAATAGCTATAAAATAAACAAAAATACTATTAAATTTGTTATTTAATTACGAATTTAATAGTATTATTTATTAATTTATACGGCTAATATTAGTAAAGTTATTAATAACTAAATACAGGAACCGGGTAAAAAAACTAGGTAGAAGGTATGGTTTGGTTGATCATGCTAAGCCGCTATATATTTAGCGTATATTTCGATGCACCTTTAAATAAAATACCTATAAAATAAACAAAAATACCGTTGGATTCGTAATTTAATTTCGAATCGAATGGTATTATTTATTTATTTATACGATTTAAATTGGCTAAGTTACTAATAACTGGAACCAGGACCAAGTGGAATAACTGGGTGGTAGGCACCCTTCCGCTTGGCATGCCAAGCCCCCATACAAAAAAAACCGGACCAAGGGCACCATCCCGTTAGGCTTGGGGATAGGGCTCTTTAAGCTTCGTCACGTGAGTACAATATCCAATTGTAACCCAACTGTGGCAAAGCTGTCTTATCTCCCTGACCTGCCTATGTTGAGTAGAGTGAGTAAAAAGAAATATTTACATTGAATATACTGAGCAACGCACACTTCCCAAGTGAATATACCTCTCTGCATCTAGATATAACACTTCTCACTCAAATATTAACAGTGCTTAAAGAATCGCAGAGGTATATATGTTCACATGAACTAGCAAGCAAGCAGTCAACGTCAACTGGCTATGAGCGATAATGGCACTGAAAGCAAAGGCTCCTGAGTCTTGGGGTATTCAAGGTCTGCACTTGGGGATAGAGGAGATATCGACTGCAGCTGCCATTGCAAAACACTCCGGTTCTGTCTTCAGCAGATACGAGGCGAGCAGTCTCTTGGATACATTTCAATCGACCCTCAATATTCGCGTCGGAGAACTTCCTGTATGGCTGCGCAACATTCAGCTAGCTAGGGATGCAACCCTCCTAGATGCACACATGCGGCGAGTAATGATCCCAGAAGTAATGGAAGACTTAGACATATCGAAGTTATCTGGCATGGCCACTTTCGTAGTCTTATGTTGCCGCTACAGCGAGGACGAGGAGACTCTGCTCAACATGGTCGAACTACTGATGCTCGGTGAGCTCGGTGCAATCATCAATATTGATGGGGATCGTCTCGCTCGAACCCCATATACGTTGAAATCACACCTGGGTACTTTCGTAACATCTTGCTTGGATACTGACCGCGGGTCGGACACATCTAAACAAGCCACCGAATGGATGACGCAACTGCAAGCCTTTGGTGGACTGACATGGACGTCAGACCAATACTTTATCCGGAGACAGCAAGCAAGCATGCATCTTGTTGGGGAGCTCTTAGGGACAGAGAGTGCGGAAGAACGCGCAACTTATTACCCGGGCGGAACAGGAGAAGGACTACGAGGAAACTGGGCGAGGATTCACAACACTCTTCATTTGACGTCCGCATACATCGCACTTGCAGCAGCAGCTAATGGTGCCAACGTTGTTGTCGAAGGCATTTGTGATCATGGATCAAAAATATTCCCGAGAGAGCCGCACCCGGATGAGCAACCATCGATGTTTCTTCTCCGACTATGGTTAACCCAACCACCAGAACACGTCTGTGGCATTCTGAGGCATTACAAAGAACTTTACGCCAGCAACGAAAGCGAATCGAGTGACAAGAAAGGAGAGAACGTCACCATTGTTGGTGGGTCGATGGAGATTGCTTTAGCGATGGCGAGGAAACTAGGGCTCCGACTTTATCTCACACATGGGGATGAATTAGAGGGATTGACGAGGCTTTGGCAACGCAGTACGGCTTACGGCATATCACTGCGGTGGTCTGTCAAGATGAGATCAACACTAGGCTTTGCTCTTGAACCGCCGAAGGCAGACCCTGATTTACCGGGCGAGGCGGGGCCATTATTAAAGATCTTCCAGGAAGCATATCAACTATCAAATAATCGTTATCTCAGAGCTGTTGCCCACATCATTTACGACACCTACCGTCTAACGACCTATCCAGTTTTTGACCACATGGACGACGTCAACGAGGATCAGAGGAAGTCCGAACTTATCACGGCTAGTCGATTTGTTTTACTCTGTATCTCTATAGGGGCATTACGCGAACTCATCAATCCAGTAGGTGATACTCTAGATGTTTACGCCCTTAATCTTTCAACTCTAGATTTTGGAAACAGCCGAGGCCTCTACGGGCTCCTACGCCTAGCTATAGGTGAGCTCCTAACTCCATCCAGGGCGCTTGAGGTCGCCGCGACCGTCTGGGGTGGCTCATATTTCGAACGCGACATCTCCCCTTGGAAGCAACAGTCCCCAGAACGGCTACTGGGTATCGTAACGCCGCACTGCACGATCATATTTGACATGCTCCGCGACCCACAAAATCTTCTGCTGCCTTATGACAGATGGAATTACAATCTGCTTTCCCTCTGGCGCGGTGCCGTCCCGATGCTCCCTCGCGACCCATTGACGAACGGCATCTTCAGTGGCCATGATGAAGACTGGAATCACTCAACAGTGAGCATCGAACGCTCGACCAGGCCAACACCTCCCGACCCTAGTGCTAGTGGACCTATGCTTATCACTCTCGAGCCCTACGGACATGAAGCCAACTGTGGCGTTTTCTGTTTTTGGTATAATGGGCACTTAGTGGCGGAGTTTGCTCCTCACTCTATCCTGACTGCAGCACTCTCAATATTGGCTGTTTGGGAATTGGATCCAGGTCAAGTTTTAGACGAAGTACCGGATGTAATTGAATTATCGAAGGAGGATCTGTTGGGACTGAGAAGATTTGTTGCACATAAGTCAGCCAACATTATTGTCAATGTGCAGGGAGACGCTTCCTGGTCCTTATTTGCCATAGGCTGCGCATTCAGTTCGTGTGGCGAACTTCATCCTCCTCATATTCTACACACCTTCATAGCTCGAGAGCGATCCGTAGGCCTCGGCTTCATACAGCAGTTCAGGGAAACGTTACACGGTGGGAATGTCCTTGTCGTTATCCCATGACTATGACAATTACCATTGGTATTGAGATAGTGTAGCTAAATAAATTATGCACAGCGACCAGATACTAATACCTTTGGAAACATCACGGTTTTGCAATGTAAACCGACTTCCACGTCTATGATTAATATTGAACTCCCAACGCAGAGAACCGTGGTAATGTCTCTCACCGTATCCGATATCATCTTGAAAATGGTACCGTCCATTTAGAAAGTATTGTGCCACAACGACGCATGAATCTATGCGTGACCGGGCTAGCAGCCAAAAGCACTATCGTCAATACTGGCCCAGCTACTGCAAAATACAACCAGAACTGTGGGCCACCGGGGAGTATATTTCCGGCCATGCTGAATAAGCTAGATACGAAGCTTAGGGGTACGAAAATGAGAGACAACACCGCCAGTCGGGTGACATTCTTGGTTTCCGAGTACACGCGGCGGCCTTCGGCCAGTTGAAGATAAGCCGTGACAAGCGGAACCGCGGTCTCTAATTGCTTCCCCTGCTGCGTGAGATTCACGGCCAGGTGCTCGTAATCTTCTAATAGCGAAGTCCAGTAATCAGACGACGATCCGGACCGTCCATGGTGCTTGATAAAATGAATGCATTTGCGCAGGCTCGTCGTAGAAGAGGCCACACGCCGCGGCCAAGACGAGACAGACGTGAGCGCCAAGCTAATCCGATTTAACTGCTCAGCCGACGTTTCATTGGCCGACGGGGGTCTGTCGTATTGTTGAAGCGAGAGGCTCATGAGGCCGTGATAACTCACCCACTCAGCCGCAATAATACGCAGAGGATAATAGGCGAGCGCCCTCATTGTGAGCACGTTGGAATTGAAGTCATCAGGGTGTCCAGATGTCCAGTAAGCAAGCAGCTTTTCGAAAGTTGACTGATTCGCACAGGGAATGTAATGTCTATTAATGGCAGACTTCACCGACGAGAAGTCTTCGGTTCCACCAAAAAGGGGAGCATTTGGCGTGCTGATAGGGACAGTTCCGTGCCGGCGAATCGAAAGAAAATAGTCTGGTATAGGAGGGTCGACTAAGACTAGCCCTACGTATGATTTCTGTTAGGCGGTTCCTTATATACCGAATATTTAAATCATGTCTTTAAACTTACCTAGCCAACCGGCATTCCTCGAAATCATCAGGATTGAACAGCATCGCTGTGCAAGACCAAATCTCCGGCCTTTAACTCCAGAAAGTACAGCTACCTTACGAGGAACATTTGATTGGCACAAGAGTCTATAATCGCACTCGCTTATTTCCGGAAATAGGAGGCTCTGATGATATGAAAAAGTAGCGAAGTTCTGCTGTCTTATTTGCGACGGTAATTCACAGAACTTGGGGGACTGCGATTCAACCTCCCGCCAAGCTGAATGGATATGAGAAGCGAAGAAAATTGGATTGATTTCAAATGCTGCCCCGAGCTCACTCACAGATTCCCTGCTGATATCCTCAATCACAAGGATCCGGCCAGGCATCCTTGGGGCGAGATTCTTGTCGTCCGGCGGCGCTATTTCCTGAAGCTGCTTTATTAAAGTTGACGGAGGTATCACTCTCTTGACTGGGTTTTCACTGCCCGAGAAGAATTCAAGTAAGGCAATCCGTTCCCGATGATTTCTATCAACGGTCGGTGTCGAGAGGAATGCGCGTAATGCAAGTAGACATGGATTTCGGGTACAGCTCAGTTCAACAAACTTTGCGTAGCTCATATTGCTCATTTCCTATGCGATTAGGAAACTCCTCGTGCTGCAGGGTTCAACTTGGAATATTCGACGGTCCGGAGGATGATCGCCATAGCTGGGGCTTTGAGACTTCTTGTAGGTCCTACATCATAGCGTAATTATATGCCCAAAGGTGCAAGGCGATTTTACGTGGCTGTGTATCTTCGAGGCACACTTCCGAACCCTGTGCTAATAAGGCGAGGGATCGCGCGGCCGTCATCTGTGGGCTCTCTCTGCGCCAACCAGTTGACTAGGCAAGCAATTATGTTGTGTTTCAACTAAGGACCGTTGACACACCGAAGGAAAGGCAAACTAAAAATGGTGGGGCACAGTTACACCGTCCACAAAGATGATTCCACGACAATTCAGCCGCAAACACTCACATAACGCCTTATAAAGGTGCCACGCCTATTGGCCCGGCCCCTGATACTACACGACTCAATGTCTAAAGTGGCTTAGGCCAACATAAATGCCTGTATTGAAATAGCTTACTGAGAATGCAAAATTTATGCCTATTAAGTCCCTTTATGCATCGGCGCCTGATGGAACGCAGGATTTGGTTTGTATATAAACACCACTTTGAAGTTGTCTTTTCTAATCAGCCAAAAGCAAACTTATCACCAACTAGTATTGAAGTGGTCTTAAGAACGGCTTGGGCAAGTGGTTAAACTAAACCCCAATAGTCTGCGTACAAATTTGCGCGCGCACCAGCGCCTTTCTGCGCCACACGCCCTACGCCTCTGCCTTCCTACAATTTGCCTACCCCCCATCTTGGCATTATATATATACCTAGATGGTATTATAGGACAGCTTGCCACGCCCCACTGCCCCTGCGGCCTGGTACTTTTGCGTAGTACCTTACGGCAATAAACACCATTAATCATTCAGTCGAGGTGGTTTTAGGAGGCACCCTAGCGCCTCCGCCTCCAAAAAAGCTACTCGCATCCGTGCCTTGTGCGGTCATCGCCAGGTTTGATTATATACGAAATTCTCCTAGGTCCAGAGTTATTTCTTGATTAACACCACGCTTCCTATCCTCGGTCTCACCACTATACTTCAATATTATGGACATCATTGACAATTTCATGACAATATATCGTCGCGAACATGACGAATGGAGTCGTTTAAAGGATACTGCTATCGAACTCTGCGTTGCCGGACTCAAGGAAACTGGCGTGGCAGGTAATGTTACCGGCCGCGTCAAGACAAACGAGTCTCTAGTGAAGAAGCTGCGAAAAAGAAGCTTGGTTAAGGCATACCTTAATCACGAATCTATCATGAGTGATCAGCTTGACTTTGTCGGTTTACGCATCGCACTTTATTTTCCGGACCAGAGGGAATGTGTTATCAAAATGTTGAAAGACAAGTTCCTCTACCAGTCGACGCGACCGTTCGACCGAGACTGGAAGCCACATGAACCGGGAATCTACCAGAACATGTTTGGGCAGTATGCGGCTAACCATATATGGGTCTGTCTCCATGAAAGGGATAGAGATTCAGGCGGGAAATACGCCAGTAATAGGTTCGAGATTCAGCTTCGTTCGGTGCTTATGGACGCGTGGGCTGGGATTAGCCATGACCTGGAATACAAGGCTCTATCTGGTGATTTGACGGTGACTGAACTCAAACTTCTTGATGCGCTCAAGGGACATGTCGAGGTTGGTGAGCTCATGCTCGAACAACTTCATCGTGTACACCGAAAACGAATCGAGACCGAGAACGAGACTATTACCTCTTCTCGAGAGCTGGGGGAGGTACTTGTTAACTCTATCCCTGAGTCTCAGTTGGCAAATGCGCAAATAGGAGACCTTGACGCCCTGCTAGTTGTTCTGAAAGCCATGGATGCTGATACCCCACGACGCTTCCGTGCTCTACTTTCGACTTTAGATGTCAAGGCACAATTACGCGAAGATATGGAGCACTGGAGGCAGAAATTTGACCCTGTACCTTCAACAGTGGCCTGGTATCTTGTCGAGAGGCTTTTGCCGCACCTCTCAACACAGCGCAATGAATTCTGTGCTATCGCATTCAGGGTGAGGGAACTTAGGCCGAGAAATTGGTATGACAGCCGATACTGGCAGCCGCTACTTTGGCTTTCTCGCGAACTTACTCGAACGCTGGAGCTGCCGGGCTCGGCTTTCAAGAATTCGTACATCCGCAAGTATGTGCATATATGGTGTGCTGAGTTTTATCACCGCATAATCCCACCCACTATAAAGGATGACGCCTGCGTGGCCGAATGTCTATCTCGCACTGGTGAGTGCTCAGCTTCTGGACTACAGTTTCTCTCTGAGCTTTGCGTCCTTGGTGTCGCCCCAACAGCCCTCGAATATGAAGAATTACATGCCGAACCGGACTACACGGATAATCGTTTCGAGGTAGTCGCCATCTTCATGATACGCACCTTTGATATTGACTCCCAGGCGTGGCTTCAAGGTGTCTACGACTTCAGGGAGGCGCTTTATGAGTATGACACGTCTACTGCCGATAGGTTCTTTCGCTCTGTCGACATAGCGCTTTGGCTTGCGAGTCTTCGCGCTCAGGACCTTCTCGGGCAGCTACTGCGGTATTGGCCATTCCACAATTCCTTATCTAGAGGAATTAACCCTGAACGACAAAGATTCAATACTGATCTCTCTAACTTCGCGACAAATTATCAATGCCAACTGCTTTTACGGCCCTTGCAGGGAGACGAAAAAGGGTATCGTATGCTGGATTTGCAGTCAATAAGTCCGGATCACACCCGCAATTCTGGACGTTGCCCATCCTTTATTTACTATCTACCTAGTTCTCATAAGCCTACCTGCTAGGATTATCACAGGTAGGGGTTCTTGGTCTTGTAGAAACAACGACGGATAGATAATACATATTTGAATGAGAAAACGACGGATTGTCAACTAGATGTCAGTCGAGAAGTCGCTGGGTATAAGAGTACTTTCCGTCGTTTGCAGCGTCACAGCTTCTTTAATTACGGACTCGCTGAGCGTAAAAGGCGCAGTGAAGCAAAGAGCTACAGATACCACCCTATCTATGACCAATGAAAACATCTGACAAGGGGAGGTGGGACTCGCTGATTGTGTTGCCCGACCCTCCGTTCCGAACCGTTCTACTGTTTATGCTGGAACTCGGACAGTGCGACTTCCAAGCTGAAGCCTGATGGGTACTGTTGGCTGCATGGTCCGGCACAGTGCTAATCTGCATCAGAACCAAAACAGCCGAGTTGAAATTGGAGAGCAGGAGCCTGGGAGGGCTGGCAGGTAAGAGCAGGTACTGTAAACGGGAAGGAAGAGCAATGCCATGTAGGTAAGCGTAGAAAAGACTCTGTATAAATTATTTTACCGCAATTTCACCTTCTGATCTATTGTCACTTCGCCGTAGAGCCCCGGCCCGCCCAGCGACGACGAATTGTAACATGTGCCACGGCACGTCTGTTTCGCCCTTTGTTTTTTTCTCTTGTATTACGGCACACCACACTAAAACACGCAGCGCCTGCTTGCTTGGCGTCCAACAGACAGCATGGGAGACGACCCCAACTTAATCGACTGGGACGAGAATGACCCCGAAAACCCCATGAATTGGTCGAGGGCCAAGAAATGGTATATCACCACCGTCTGGTCAACCCTCACCTTCTGCGTGACCTTTGCGAGCAGTGTCTTCAGTTCAGCCACCGATGCGACCGCCAAGGAATTTCATGTGAGCGATGAGGTCATGGTCCTTGGGTCCAGTCTGTTCGTCCTGGGATTCGCTCTTGGCCCTACGTTCTGGGGTCCCCTCTCCGAGGTCTACGGCAGGAAGATTCCCTTATTCACCGGCTTCTTCATTTCCGCCATCTTCCAGATCCCCGTGGCCGTCGCCCAGAATGTCGAGACCGTACTCATCTGTCGGTTCCTCGGTGGCGTCTTTGGATGTTCTCCCATCGCTGTCATCGGCGGCGCTCTGGCCGACTTCTGGGATGCTGTCGACCGTGGAGTCGCAGTGTGCACCTTCGCCGGCGCTACCTTTGTCGGTCCTTTAGCTGGCCCCATTGCTGGCAGCTTCATCACCGGCTCATATCTCGGATGGAGATGGGTTGAATGGCTGACCCTCATATTGATGGCTTTCTTTGGAACGTTTGCTGTTATCGTGGTGCCGGAGACATCTGCACCTATCCTCCTGTCGCGCCGAGCTAAGAGGATACGCTATGAGACCAAGAATTGGGCTATTCATGCTGCTTACGACGAGCAACAAGTTGACATCAAAGCCATCGTGGTCAAGTACCTTTTCCGACCACTCAAGATGCTCTTTCTGGAGCCCATCTTGCTGCTTATGACAATGTGAGTCGTACCCGTCAAATGATCTGGTCTCTGTGACCAGCTATGCCACCGCCTAAAGCATTCTGACAAATGGCTAACCGATGCAGATATCTTGCCTTCGTCTACGGCATTTTATACTTGTGGTTCTTCTCCTATCCTGTGGCTTTCCAGACTCAACGCGGTTGGTCCGCTGGTCTCGCCTCGCTACCCTTTATCGCCATCATAATCGGCATCCTTCTCGGCGCTGGTTTTATTATATGGTACACTTTAACGCGATACGTTACCCTGCTCAAGACAAACGGTAGACTTTCACCAGAGGAGCGCTTGCCCCCCATGATTGTCGGTGCAGTCCTTTTGCCCGCTGGGCTCTTTTGGTTTGCCTGGACGAGTAACAAGTATGTCCCATGGGCTCCCCAGGTAATCGCCGGCATTCCCACTGGCGCTGGTGTACTCATTATATTCATACAAGGCTTCAACTATATTATCGATGTCTATCTCATGACGGCCAACAGCGCACTCGCAGGTAACGCTCTAGTTCGTTCTCTGCTTGGTGCAGCATTCCCCTTGTTTGCCAACGCGCTCTACAGTCATCTAGGCGTAGCGTGGGCTACAAGCACTCTTGGTTTCATATCTGTTGCTTTAGCCCCGGTACCGGTGCTGTTCTTCTTCTACGGAAAGAAGATCCGGAGCTGGTCAAAGATGAGTGTGAACAAAACGTGAATATCGCGCTGGTGCAAGGTGTTTCTCACCACTACGTTCGGCATTCTGCGACCAACACATAGTCGGCAAGTAGAAAATAGAACGAAAACGAGTGTTTGGTTGGCGCTAAGATAACTCATGTAAGGACATGTTACTTGGAAAATGTTATACTCACATCTACAATTTGTCATTCCGTCGCCCAGAGCGCTAGACTAATGCTGGGGATGTTCGATTACGAGAGAGCTTTACTGGTCAATATAGAAGCATATAGTTTAGATTTCCCATACATGAAGATAGGTAGTCGGCCAAAGCGCCATTGTCATCTCTTTTTTTTTAATCGACTGATGTCACAGGATCTATCTAATCAGGTTGTTCAATTCCTCTACGTTTGAGAGGCTAATCATCGTACTAGTAGGCATAGTCCAATGTAGATTCAAAGAAACGCCACTTGGTTGTATTCTAATTTAGCTCCCGAGCGTAGCGCCAGCCCTACGCCTGATCTCCAACTTGGCAAAGGGATCGGCATAGTAGCTTGCACCAGTCATGCGATGTTTTACCTCTACACCCTCAGGAACTCTGAAATCATACTTCATCAGGATATGAGCGAGCGCAACCTTGAGCTCACTAGCAGCAAAGAAACGCCCAGGGCAGGCATGTTTGCCATGACCGAAGCCTAGGTGTCGTTCGCTGGTGCTGACCAAGAGCGCCTCTTGCGACGTTATTGCGGTGGATGACTTGTCCTTGGCAGCTTCCAGGGTGTTGCGCATACGGAGAAACCGATGGCCATCCCAGGTCTCTGGCGAGGAGTATATTTCTGGATCCCACATTTTGTGTGAGGAGACGGCGATCTTGGTCCCGCGGGCGAGGTAAGTCCCATCGGACAGTGAGATTGGTTTCGTGGCCACGCGACGCATGGAGACTAGGGCGATTTGGCGCTAGTATCAGCTTCAATTTCCTTGCCACGTGGGCTAAGAGCATACAAACGAGGAGATGCTCTTGCAACATACCAATACCGATCGGCTTTAACCTGAGACTTTCTTTGATGACACTGTCCATCAGCTTCATGTCATTCAGTCCCTTCTTCACCAGTTGCCCATCCTTGACTACACTTCTGATCTCCGCGCGTAACGGTTCGATAATCTCGGGATTTCGAGCAATATCCAACATGGTGACCGTGAGCAGGTCGCTCGTCGTGTGGATGGCGACGGTGCTAAGGAACAGCTGCACAATCTCGGGGTCGTAGGCGCGCCCCTTTTCAATAGCGATCTGCTCGAACCACTCAATTGCATCGTAGTACTCAATTGGTGGCTTCCCCTGCGCTCGCTGTCGCTCTTTCTCCCGACGGCGCTTCTCGAGCACCGGTCGGATGATATCACCTGCCTGTTTGACCTCGGCACGTAGACCTTTAGCTTCAGGGAGGAACCAATGCACGAGACGTCGGAATGGCCCGGGGACCTGGCGGAGCTGCTCCGCAGCTCTCATGAGATCTACGGTATAGTTGACAGTAATCTTGAGCCACTCTTCGTTACGACAAAGCTCCTCCCCGAGAAAGATTCGTGATGACAGCCGGGCCACGAGAGCCAGATTGATATTTTTCAGATTTTCCACGTGCCAATCTGTATGGCTCATTGCTGTTAGCCTATGCTACAAGATCGAAACGGCGTCATGGCGGGAAAATCCAGGGCCCCTTACCTTCATTTTCTGTGTATATGTCATGTAATGCGAACTCAGCTTCTTCAGATAAAGGCTCCGTCATTCTCACTGACAAGGAACATTTTTATTTAGTACCGATGCACAGCGTATTGAGTGTCTACTTCCTCACCTAAGCTTGTGAGGTACTTCTGTATCACAACGATCCCAATATCGTTATCGAACATGCCCTCTCGTGTCGGTTCGAATCCGGGCAGGTTGCTGAAGAACAGCTAAAAAGAGCCAGTTAGCTTTAGGTCGCGTGAGTCTAGGCGTTAGCAACGTACATGCGCCATGAACTCTACAAAGCTAAGGTCCTGGTTATTCTTAATCTCATTTGCGAAATGAGGTGGCAGCACCGTAGTTAACCCTACGTCAGCGGCCATCATGTTGAAAGGCCGCCCTGGGAATTTACGCAGGCCGGCATGGATGATATTTTTCGCATTTACAAGCCACTCCTTACGCACACGGCTTGTCGATAGTTCAAACGCGTGGTTAGGATTCACAAGAGGCAGACGAGTTGACTTTGGTCCGCTGGCGAGATAAACAAGTATCACTAGCGCGACCACACCAACGTAGTTGAGTAGCTTATTGTCCTGCAAAGTTGTCCCGGATTGCCCTATCCAGGGTAACGATATGTTGGCCACGAGAGACATGGCGATTGAGATGAGAATGATGAAGCCAATAATTTTCAGGCAGATAAGTGAACAGACCGAATGCTAGGCTATAGCGAGGAGAAAATGAATTTTAGAGTGCGTGTGTTGATACCTGTAGTTCACCACCTGGATGGATCTCACTGTTTGGAAGTACTGCTGAAAAGACTGACCCCTCGGATACCTGCGATATCCCAACTAAGCACCACGCCCAGCTATGCCCACATAAGCAATGATAGCACAGCCGAGGAGCCGCGCGGAGTTTCCACGTATCCGCTGCTCCGATGTGTCTAGCAGATTGCCACTATCGTGAAACCGATATTCTGTAGACTTACTCTCAAGAGTTGTGGGAACGTGAAAGACATTTTGAAGAAGTATCGCCATGGGGCATACTGTGTATATTCACACGGCCCGAGCAAGTCTCTACTCGCGTAGATAATAACCATAATGGTGCATTAGCTTAGCGTTCCCGTCTCCCCATGCTAGCGTGCCAAGTACGCCACGTAGAGGCGGGTATGCAGTGGAGGTATGCATACACATACATGGCGGGTTGAAGGCACCAGTATACTGTACTATACTACTAGTATATTCTTCACGAGAAGCGCGTGGGGATCTGCGCATAGGCCGTACACTGACCACTCAAAATGAATTTGGCGCGACCGTGCGAATGCTATAGTTGAGTTGCTGGTTCGGAGCGTTACCGTAAATGGATAGTGTAAGTTCAAAACGTCAGTTAGAAGCGCTGGAATGTTTCGATTGCCCGCTTTTCTCCGGAGCAAATTCGCCTTATCAGGGGTCGAGCGTGGGGTTCTAAGCCAGAGTCTATCCCAGTATGCAGGGGATCCAAGGCCAAGACTCATCGTCAGGAAGACTTGGCACGCTAACACAAGCGGAAAGCTTAACTTGAAAAAATCACCCCTAGTCCAATTCCTGCTCATGGCGGTCTACGTACTGATATACCACGGTATAGGTGAAAGATACACAAGGCGTTCGTGAATGATCTTGTACAGGTTCGTAGTTCAACGAAAGGTTCGTCGATCACGGAGGCTGACATGAAAATGCTACTCTAGTTGCGAAATGGACCCTGCCGTCGTCCCGAGATTAATGCTACTGCAGTTACGAGATAGATGCTACTATACATCCAAAATAGAACTACCCGATTCGGCATCCCGAATCTATCTTCCCTGTTAATGCTCCGTGCACGTCAACAATGCTTACAAACTCTCTCTAGGGCTGCTTCTACGTGCATACATCTCTATGCAAATAAGCAGACATGACAACGTCTCTTCGCATTTGTGGACTACTTCTCATAAACTTTACACTGCGGCCGCATATACCTTTGCGCTGCATAGTCTCATCAACGATGCTCACTATATGGTCAACAGACTGCGATCGAACTTGATTGTGACTTGATTGGTTTGACCGGGCCTTGTAAACAAGATAATCACTTCACCCCACCCTCTCTGCAGCGCGATGGGTTTCGAATGACTCAACCTTTCAGTCAAGATTGGTACTGAACTATAGGATGACATAAGTCCGCTACAGCGACAGCATGCAGATAAGAGAAAAACACGCAATCGTTCCCGTCTAGACTCTGAGAACAATGAGTACCGCACGCTCATGTTATGGAATTTTTCCGAACAGCGGTACCAAAGGGATGATTTCAAAGGGTCTCGCTATCAAGGCCTCAGCTTCATTTTGGCGCACTAACTCGGCGAGCTTCGGGTTCTGCCTATGTAATACCTGCGCCTCACGGCTCTCATACCTATTCATGCACGGTGACTTGTAAGCACTGTTCGTTTATCCAGTCTCTAATGGCTGTTTGTCAACAATCGGAATGGAGGGTTGTTGTATACGTACTTCTCCCATATCAGAAGCATAGGCGCATCTGGATTAGTAATGTTTTCGTGAATGGCGTAGATAAGTGTACCAGGCTCGCCTTCTTTAACGGAGTTGGCAATGTCCTCCATCAAAGTTTTGACCTGGAAGGTACATCGCCCGAGGCCGTTAGCGTAGTCTAAAGTTATGCATAATTGAACCACACTCATGGTATGAGAGTAGGGTACCTTGGCCCATTTATCAGGGTGTGGGTAGATGATAACACACTGAACAATGGCTTCAGAACTCGACATGACTGGTGATATTCTGCGAGGAACAGTTAGACTGGCGTGGATAAAAAAAAAACCGTTACAAGATTGTACAAGACTTCAGAATATACCAAGATTCAAAGAAGGGGAGGTTGAAAGATATGATACCAAATCTATCGGTTAGTAGTGGTGAACCCAAAGCGCTGTAGATAAAATTGTATTCGACAAGCAGTAGAATGTATAGTTGCATGGAACAGTTCAAATTTATATATAGTGGTGGATAAGAATAGCGGTGGTACTCAAGCGGCGCCTATAAGACAAGACGGAAAGCTAAATATTGTTGGTTATCACGCGTATGATTTTCAAAACACATGGAACATCCAAGATCCAATAAGTAAATACGATCGATATTTGTTTAACGCCAGATGTGTAATGCGGGGTTGTTTATGTTATATTTACTACACTGTATAATTCTGTGTATATAAGATGTTATCGACACTCTACGTAGCTTTGGACGCGACAAGACCAGTTTTTCTTAGCTTATATCAGAATTCCCTCAAGCTTCCTTCTATTGCGACTAATCAGCTACCTCTCATTAGTCATGCCTGCTCTATCAAGCACAACGTTGGCATTTTTGCCCGCTGCTGTTATCGGTAGCTTTCTCGCTTACGCAATATATCAAAGCGTTTTCTCTCCGCTGGCCGTGTTCCCCGGGCCAACTGCTGCCAAGCTGTCCAAGGTCTGGCGCGCTTATGTCACGTACAGGGGCCAATGGCATAAAGACTTAATGGAATTGCACCGAAGATATGGGCCAGTGGTGCGAATCGGACCGAACGAATTGTACGGCTCTTCTCCGTAATCCCGTCTTCTTCGAACCGTAATTTGTTCGTATAGAATCGTCGCTAACCAGATGAAGGAGTGTGGGGGACCCTGAGGCGTTTCTCCAGATCTACCGTAGGTCTACAATGCTCCCAGCTCCAGCTATATACTCCCGTCAATCACCAAATCAACTGAAATGCATCCAGTCTCGTATCTTGTGATTAACATTCTTTGTCATGCAGGTATAGCTAATGCGTTCCCAAAATCCGCATCTTACTCAGTGGTGCAAGGTTCGCGTCCCTTTGACTTGACTGGGGAGCGTAATGAGAAGGTTCACACGGCCCAGCGCAAGGTCAGTGATTTCCTTATCTGTGGCAAATACCATTTGATAACCTGAAACACAATGTGCCCAAGTGGAAGACTCTTGGCAAGCATGTGCTTGCATCCTTGTACTGTTACTACACCGTCCACAAGCCCGTCCACGGGGGGATAGACATGTTGTAACTGGCTCCTAATTCTCGAGTAGCTAGTGGCAAGACCATATTCCATGGCATCCAGCAAGCGGTTAGAGCCGCACATCGACGAATTAGTCAGCAGTCTCCTACAGAAGCTTGATGTGTTAACCGCAGAGTCGCGGCCCATTGACCTGGGCTATTGGCTGCAGCTGTTCGCCTTTGACGTGATTGGCGCTGTGTCTTTCACAAAGCCATTCGGATTTGTCTCGGCGGGATCTGACCAGGGATTGTTCGACCGACTTGAACGAACCATGCGTAGTGCTGCATGGTTGATGCATGCGGGTTGGTTTTTCAGACTGCATCAGAGGTTCATCTTACCGGTGTTTGGAAACTGGCTGGCCGTCAACGACAGAAACGGGTACTTTTTCCAATTTGCTCAGCAAGAAGTCCAGGCTCGCAAAGATAAGGGCGGCAGCGACATGGATATTGTGGGACAGCTCTTTCAGGCTCAGCAGAGAAAACCGGAGATGTAAGTGAGGCGCAGTGAAATTATGAGACGGCAGGGCTCAAGATGGTGGAGCGCAGCCCCGACACGGTGCTGTGAGAGTGATGAGTAATTGGGTGATTGACTGACAAATTCTGTTCTCTCCAGAAATGACCTCACAATTGCATTTATGATGACATCCAACGTGTTCGCGGGATCGGACACTACGTCTATAGCCCTCCGTGGCATCTTCCTTAATTTGATGCGCCATCCACGGGTCCTTGCTAAGCTCCGGGCCGAACTACGGAAGTTTCCCGCTCTCATCGCCTCGGCAGAGGCTGAATCCTGCCCCTATCTGCAAGCAGTCATACATGAGAGCCTGCGCGTATTCAGTCCTGCCGCGTTCATCCTAGATAGGGACGTTCCCCCTGAGGGTATGGTCATCTGTGGACGGCATGTGCCCGGTGGTGTAAGTCCCACACGCCATGCGAATAAGCGTATAGTTGCTGATGATCACAATTGCCTCGTTTAGACAACGGTTGGGACTAGCCCGTGGGTGATCCATCGCTCCACTCTGATCTGGGGGGACGATGCAGATCAGTTCAGGCCTGAGCGATGGCTCGATTGTGAGGACCCTGGATCACTACGTAAGTATGCAATGCAGCTATTCTTGCGCTGGGACCATACCTACCAAAACACGATCTGCTGGAGTAATATACCAAAAGCAACTGACTGACTTGTTTTGCTACCAGGGCGCTTCTTTTTCGCATTCGGCGGAGGCACTAGAACATGCATCGGACGCAGTAAGATTTTGTCACGCCATGACCGAGCACACACACCTTTCCCCAACATGATCAGAGTCAATACACCGAAGTACAGAAAACGCTGACATCTTCCTAATCCGCAGATATCAGCTTGCTCGAGATTGAGAAGCTCGTCCCCACACTAATCATGCGCTATGACTTTAAGCTATCTGACGATGTAACGATCTCGGAGGACTGCGGGTGAGCGTTCCAATTGATGCAACCCTAAATGATCTAGATCAGTCTCGGATATTGACGTTTATCTTTCCCCTAGAGCTCTAGTTTTCCTCAAAGGCTTGCGCGTGAACATATCGAGACTTGATGAGGTGTCTGCTTCTTAATAGAACGTGATATTTCGCGGTCCTAAGATTCGATCGAACTATTGGAGAGACGTTACAGTTTCATAGATAGCAGCTTCGCCTTACAGAGATTGGACAACTAGGATGCTCTGCAATCAAACCCCAAGGCTATGCACATGGTAACAAAAATTATGTTTAGAGTTAGCTACCCATATATATAAATTGCAGTAACATTATACTCTAACAGTGATTAATTCAAAGGAGGCATTAGAATTTTACGTGATATAAATAATCAAACTTGTAGACATTTTATCTTCGAAGTTGCCTTAGCGCTGAGTCTATTGATTTGTACTCAACTATGCTGTAGTATTCTACCGAACTCTACAACCTGCTCGATCTACAAGATTGACAACCATCCTAGACACTTCGGGTCAAGGCTTATATGGGAAACCAATGACATAAACGGACTTCAAATTATATTTCACAGAAATTTATCACATGTAATGGTGAAGGGGCATAGAGTATAGCAGATCTTTCATATTGTTCTCGTGAAAATAAATAATTCCTTCCAACCGTAGTTTCCTAAGTCTTCTAGACTAACACGTTATATGCTAGGAAAGTCTGTTGTGAGATGTATTGATCGGAAGATCAAACACACCAGTCAGATTCATGCTCTAACAGGGATCATTTTGACCCAAAGGGGATGCTTCTCCCAGAATGTATAGCTGGTCTGATTTTCCCATCCAACACATTCGTTCATAAGCTCGAGATCAAAGTGCCAAGCAATTTTTGCAATGATGAGCCGGACCTCATGATTAGCCAGTTGCTGCCCGAGGCAGTTGCGCGGGCCATACGAGAAGGGCTTGAGAGCATCTCGGCGGTCGCGGGCGTATTTCTCGGGGTTTTCCCCTGTCCAGCGCTCGGGTGCGAAACGGCGGGGCTCAACCCAATTGCTGGTCGCGTTGAAAGACGCGAACATAGGCATGCTAACGCAGAGACCTCCCGGGATATAGCGGCCTTCAAGTACTGCGCCCCCGTCGGGTACCATTCGCGTGTGGTTTGCTGGGGATGGAGGGTACATGCGCAGTGTCTCCTCTACCACGCCAAGTAAGTACTTGCACTGGGACAGACGAATCAAAGTCATGTCTTTCTCGTCCGGGAAGGTCTCGCGAATCTCAGTAGTCAGACGTTTATAGACCGTAGGATTCAACCCCAAGAAATATACTGCTCCAGCAAGTAAAGTCGCCGTGGTTTCGCTGCCACCGATGGTCAATAGGGACGCGTGCTCAGACAGTGTTCCGAAGTCAACCTCGTCTGTCTTGTGTAGCTCTATCAGCCTCTGGAGAAAGTCCATGTGCTGGGGCTTATGGCTTATGCGAGATTTGACTTTTTGCTGCAAGAGAATTAATCAACAATGTGAATTCATGCATCGATAAATGACCCGGTTGCAAGTAAAAGAACTTACATCAACTAATTGCCTATGAGTCGTTGTCCGTCGATACACGGAGCTTGGAATAGCCAACTTCTTGTAAATCTTGTCGAAAGGATAAGGGAGTTGGCGTGCAGATTGTCCAAGGGTCATCAGTGTAGCCAGTGACAAGCTACAGTCAATCCAATCATGTAGCTTAGGGTCGGACATGCAATTGAAGTCCTCACCGTACGCTAAGATAAGGATCAGCAAGGAGTTTTGGGGCGCTCAATGCTAGAGAAGATAGCAAAGCTTGTTAATACGAAAGCTTACCTAAATAGCCGATGATATCAAATGTAAGAAACTTGGATTCGGTGTTAAATCAGCATTTCTCGTGGTATCAGGGCATTGATAAGTTCAAACCTACATTGAACCAGTCCGTAGCATCTATGGGCTTCTTCCCAAAGTTGCCTTTCTCTTTTACGCAGGTAATGAACTTATCTACAAACCGGTGAAGAATGAACTCGTTATTCTTTAAAGCGGTTTCTGAGAAAGGCGGCGAGAGGACCTTTCGGTAATAGGAGTGTTGTTCATCATTCCCCGTCAAAATGGTAACCGTGGGTTTGACAGTATCATGGTAACGAGGATCCTTGATCATCTCGACCTTGCCCGCCTTTCCGACACGGTATCCGTAGATTTCCTTCCAATTCTTGGGATTGATGAAGGATATTTCGTCCGGTGTAATCCGGACAGTATCTCCATATTTCTCATGAAGAGCCAGGAGATCCTGCGCAATTGTGCCTCTGCCTAGAGCCCGCGAATACCATAATGTAGATGCCCTTGAGAGTAAGGGGCCCGGGTATCCCGCCAATGGGTGGAAAAAGCTTTCCGGAATTCAATCAGCCCTCATGCCAAATGGGGGGGACCATCTCGACTCACAGGTTATAAAAACCGAAACTCAGGTGATAAAGAGCCCACTATGAAGTACAGTTAGTTTACGATTTTGCTACGATACCCGAATACCACTTACTCCTGTTACAGCCACGGCAGGTACGATGTACAATAACTGGAAAGACTCCAATCCGACTCGAGCCGCCAGGGCAGCTATAGCACGAGACGCCATGTTGGGTTTTTTCAGCGTGTAATTTGATAACTCCTGGAGCTGAGATTATTGTATTTCCTCATCAACTTATGAAACTAGAGAGAAGGTGAGGGCAAAGGGCTCGAACTTACGGTAGGAGTAGGTGTCCCAGAAAGTACCCTAGCTCTTGAGATGTTCGGACCGCTGATACTACATGTCTTCGAGCCCGATAATGGAGATGAACTTGCATGTACATACAATGACTAGGGTTGTTGGGTTCACGCTGCTCCTTACCCCTTGGCAACCGGCGATAGGTACAGTGCGGCCGTAGGAACTCTAGATTCACGATTACAAACGCCGGCCCTAACCATTAGCATGGTTTCCTGTTCAATTTGCAGTATCGGCGAAACGAGAGGAGTTATTCAAATCCCGGATTAGGACATTAGATACTCTTATCAGGGCGCTTACTGCGTGTTCAAGTCCCTGGTTGAGGACCTCTGGCACACGACGCACGGCTAAGCAGGGGGGGAGGCATTAAGTGGGTAACTCGGTACGACCTAGCGGACTTACAGTGTAATAGAGGATCGACTCGAAATTCTATCAGCGCTAGCATGTGTCAAGTATCTTCGTTTCTATCGTACACGTGTACGATTACGTTGTAATCATCGTGGGGAACGCCCCTGCTGAAAGTCTTCGGTACGATTAGCCAAGGGGTTAGCTAGTTCTAGCCGAGATTCGCTGTCGGCTCCTCCAGAATGAGCCAGTGGCGAATAACCATATAGCGCTAGTAGGAATCGAACTCCCACCTCACTCATATGCCTCCTCTGGTCATAGCACCAACTCCTCCGAGCTACGCTTCCCGCCTGCGCTATATTAGCGTGCCAAGAACATGTATACCTTACCCCGTCGACTACCGTACACTAGACTGAACTACCGGTTTGATGCATTAGTGCAGCGCCATGCTTTGCGGGAGCTGGTTCCTCTCCGATTGGCCGCCTAGGTTGATGACCGTTGACCTATGTTGCGACCGTATTGATTAGTCCATATGGCCTCCGTTTTGATTTCTAACGACACCTGCTTGATAAGCAAAGGCGACCAGGACCGTTCATATTGGTGTTGCAGACCACGATCACATCTACCAGATAACTATGGCGACCACTACTATCGCCGCAATCGTTTGACTGTGACTAGTTATGTCGTATTTCACCCCTAAGCTAAAGTGAAGTTCTATCTTAGCTCTATAGTAGTAAAGTGTGAATATAGTATTGTTTCAAAATTTGTACACTTTAGAGTCCACCTGGTAGTTTCATCTTGTCAGCCACCACTTTGACACGGATGCCAGGGCTGTCGCGCCGAGATTCCCCTAGAAAGCAATCGCGCGAGTATTTGACATCACGCTCCCAGTTAGTGTCGAAGAGCTCAAGTTCGAAACGGCTAAGAATGGTTGCTAGAGATATGTACATTTCAATGTAGGCGAAGCTAGGCGCGATGCGATTAGTCAACAATTAGCCGCTCGTGAGAGTTGCAGTGTTCACTCACTCTACACCAATACACATCCTGGTCCCCTTGCCGAAGGGAACGTACATCCTCTTCTGGAAGTCGGTGGGGTTGAACCAACGCTCGGGCTTGAATTTCATAGCCTCTGGGAAGATCTCGTCATTGTGAAGAATGTCGCCATGACTCATGCTGACTGGCGTCTAAGTGACTCATGGTTAGCTTTTGATTGAGACATTCTATTGGCGATGCTCACCCCTGCGGGAATTACCCATTCCTTGTACTGGAGGTCCTGGTTCAAGACTAATGGCAGCCTAGAGGTTGTTGCAGCTCTTAGGCGTAGAGATTCTCGTACCGATGCAGTCTGTGTGAGGATGTCAGCGTCGTTCAACTTGCTGTGCGAAGAATACAAGACTCACAAGCCAGGGCAGAGTCTCTAGGACTTTCACATCTGGAACGCGACCAGAATCGCCAATTGCTCCTTCGATTTCACCTTTGACCTTACTCATCACTTCTGGATTGTCGAGTAAATGGAAGATGGTGTGGGCCAGGAGTCTCGACCCAGTCTCCCCGCCAGCGAAAAGTACTGTGAGGCCTTCTTGGTATAGACGTAAGGGTGTCTTTTCTGCAGGAGGGAGACTACTCTCATCGATAGAGTGGAAGATTGTTTCCGGCTTCACTTTCTTCGTTTCATCTCCTTCCTGAGAAAAGGACTTTTCTGACTTCCTAGTTTTCGTGTATGATGAAACGATTTCGCGCATGAGCTGGACGTCCAGGAGTCAAATTAGAGTCACCGAGCGGTATGAGTCTGTACGGATCCCTCACCTTATGTGCGTTCAACAATCCTGCCAGATCAGGTTGCACACGCTTCAGCAAAGGCTGTAATAGCCACGGGGGCAGCAGCAGCAGGTTGGCATTCAGCCATGGGAATTGCTTCGAGAAAGGGGTAGCCTGGGCCACGGCTTCCATTGAATGCCTCCACCCCCTGGCTGCCTCAGGATTATCTTGATAGCCAGCTTGGATATTAAACATGTAATGATATATGACATCCGTGGTATAGGCGAGGAAGGTAGTTTGAAGGTCCACAGGCTCGTCATTTCCAACTTTAGACTCGAAGACCTTAACTAGCTTCTCAATGTGTCCGTGAATGAGATCTTGCGCGCTCGCAACAGCGCGCTTTGAGAACATCCGAGAGTTTGCCATTCTTCGTTGTTTATGGGAATAGTGATCAACGGTGCCGTGGGCTTCATGCAACTGTGGTCAGCTAGCTGAACCTAGGGTGACTTCAGCAGATCACTCACTTCCGAAAGGCAGCCCGGCCATTTCTGTTGACGGCGGATATTTATGTCTGACTGTCGGATTAGGCGCATACAAGGTGTCGAAGAACGTCGGGTCGCGAATATGAATCTCCGATGGATTCAATCGTACAATAGGCCCTAATGAGTTTATCTCCTGTGAGTAACATCTTTCTGAAACTATTGGTATTATAACTCACCATAGATGTCGTGCATCTCACTCAGCTTGTAGAAAAATTGGCCGCCGGGACTTTTAATTACATCATAATAGAATTCGTACCATTTTGTGCTGGCAGCCAGTTTAGGCCCCGGGAACTTTGCTAAAGGGTGAAGATAAAGACGATATACCACAACGCTAAGCCCATAAATGAAGAGAAGAACTGGCAGCGACCACCATGACAATATGGTAATGAGAGGTGGTACTGGAGTTGAGAGAGTAGCCATGGCGACTGAATAAGGTATCGCAAGTGAGAACTGCTAGAAAACCTAGGGTTGAGGAGGAGTAAAAATGTCCAAGGAAAGTAATTAAGTGAGATGGGGGCTGTTGAAGACGACTTGACGATTCTTGTCAGTCATTGACATGGTACATGAGGACAGCGCTACATAGGACATCTTGTGGCACTTCCGTCGGCACACCCAGTATGGAAGCCGGAGAGAAGTGAATGGTTTATCGCCGACTCACTTACATATCTAGAGCACAGGGGGGCAATCGCGGGCCTCAAGGTAGCAAAGTCAATACATCGGACAAGGAAGATAGATACCTCAATCTTGCCCAAGCAGAGCCGCCCTATCCTAGTACGTTATCTGCACATTGCGTGTAGATATATGGACTTGTGCAGAGCATGTACATGTATCGGTGCTTAGAGTATAACACCCTTGCTAAATCCATACGTATAACGGCTGACCTGCATCCGGGTGGCCATGATAGTAGCGGCAGATAAGAGCGGGCAATCAAGATGCGCTGGGGCTGTGGGGATACAAAATTTACACGTTTTTTACTGTAAGCTAAGATATGCAGCATGTTCGGAGCCGTTAGGTATGATGTAAGGCAACTGAGTGCGTATACTGATGTGTTTCCGTCGTCTTTAGGAGGCGTACTGTGAAGTACTGAGTTTCACTCATGCGGGGACTTGGCTAACTCATTCAGGCAGTCGTTAACGCTCTGACTTTTCTTAGCAGCTTAGATCTGCAGTGGGAACCGGTTTGGCAGTGGGAGTTTCATGGGTCGGCCAATATAGTCCGAGTGCTTTCCAGAATAGGTCCGACGTGAAACTAGCCTAAGAAGGTCAGGGTATAGGTAACTGATTTTGCTTCAAGGTATAGTCTATAGCAGACTATGCGTGGCAGCAAGAACAAATGAACAGAAATCTTAGTCACATCTTATCCTGTCTATTATTGAAGCGCAGATTGAATAAATAAACAAAATTAGAAATTAAATCAGTAGATTTTCATTCTAGGAAAACTAGTCTTAATGTAATACTACAACACGGCTTATTCTATGATTGTGAATAAACGCTTCATGTTAGTACCAAATGTATTATGGATCTAGCTCTCCTTGAAGAAGAAACACGAGGTCTTTGATGGTGGTTTAGTGAATCCGTCTACGAAGTTAACATAATCTCCGCTTCTTGAGTCACTCAAAAGTCAGTGACTGGGATATCTCAGAGCTAGACCGAGCTACTAATCATCTCGGCCGTTGGGACATGTGAGAAGCGTCACCGATAGAGACAGATTGCCACAGTGCGATGATCGCAGTTAGTTTCCGTTTTTGAATCACAAGAACTTGAACAGAATGTATCTCATGCAGATACCGGGGAACAGACAGATGGACCAGGGGTGACACCTTCAGGATGAAGTCGGCTATGGCATTGATACCCAAGAGTTCTCTTTGAAGTGTAATCAACCTAATAGCAATTTGTCATGGCGCGTGTCTGCGTCTTGATGACCTTCGTTCTATCACGAACTCGGAGTATCATAGCCGAAGTTTTGGCCTTTATCGGCCTCTTCCAAGGTTAAAAGGTGTGGCCTCCGCCTCTCGAGTCGTATGTTGCTCCTATTCCATCCCCACCAGTCCGTCAATTACTACAGACGTCCTAAAATCAAATCATCAATATCATCACAATATGGCTGCAGTTCTTGCTCCTCGGGCCGTTGACGACCCTCGTCCTCATGATGATCCCAGAATTGGCCTCTCGGCGAAGCTGCTTGAAAAGGCTTACTATTTGCCCAACCTCAAGGCTCCTTATAAGGACTGGCCACACAAGGTCAACGTTAATTATCCTCAGCTGAGGGAGGCTTTGAATGCCCGGATTACTGAGTACGATCCCGCTTCGAATTCCTCTCTGTTTGAGAAACCTGGTCCGCTTCACTAACAAGCTGCGAACTAGACTATACCCCCCAGCCCGAGCCAAGGCTCTAATCAAAGGTGACTATTCTCTTCTCTCGTCGATGTGGTGGCCGCGTGCCTCATATGAGAGACTTGAGACCTGTACATTCTGGTTTCTCTGGCTCTTTACTTGGGACGACGAGATTGACCAGTCTACCTCTGAGTTATTCATCAATCTCCCCAATGCCAATCAATTCAGAGATGAGTCCTATCATTTCGTCCGCTGGGCTCTTGGTGTGCCCACCGAGGAAACCGCAAAGTACGACTTTGAGAACAAGAAGCCAGACCGACCCCTGATCCGCAGCTTGGACGTGATCGGGGCCAACCTGCAGAAAGTATACAACAAAGGTAATGAATTTTGACATAGTTCCCTTGCTGGTTGCGATATTGAGCTGATAGAACTACTCATAGAGCAAATCATGGTCTTTGTGGATGAAATATATTACTACATGGACTGCCAACAGCGCGAACAAGGGCGTAAGCTCACTGGCGTCATTCCCACTCCAGAGCAGTACTGGGAAACCCGGCTCGGTACAAGTGCTGTCACATCAATGTTGGCTTTGAATGAGTATGATATTGTCTTAGTCTCCAGATATTCCTGTTTCATGAGGGAATATCTCGTAGCTAACCTTCCTGGACAGATACGCCGATGACCAGAATCTCCCCAGATGGATAATGACACACGAAAAGATGACTGACATCTGGCGCGAGGTGAATTTGAACATGTCTCTGTCCAACGATATGATGTCGTTGAAAAAGGAGATCATTCACGGCGATATTGACAGCATCGTTCCTGTCCTCGTTTATAACCGGGGGTTCAGTGTTCAGGAAGCCATCGCGGTATGTCGTTTCTCGCAACTCCTCGCATATCCCGGCCCCATGCTTATTGTCGCGCGAATCGCATTATCTCAATCTAACAACATTTCGACAGGACACTTGCAAGGAACTCGAGAAGAACATCAATCGCTTCGACGAAACGGCTGATGATCTTGTGGCGATAGTACAGGAGAAGCAGCCAGAGGTTGTCGAAGATCTGAAGTATTACATTGTTGGATGCCGCCACAACCAGATGGCGAACCTGCTATGGAGCCTTGTGACCACCCGTTATGGCTTGGGAGACATTCCTCGGGATGCTGACGGAGGCATGACGATCAATGTTCTGTGAAGGCGAATCGGTTCTGAAACACCCTATACATCTCACGTCATAGAAATGCCACCAGTAGATTTGCTGTGTGTATTTTTAAGTAGCCAGATACCTGAGTTACTAGAACAAATAAGACTATTTTCTATGATTTAATACGGCGCCTCCCGTATAAGAAGTAGTGCTTAAAAGCTGTTCATAAAGAAATTAAAGTCTTAGTTTAGCTGTATGTTTTGGTCTTTAAATAGCTTTATCCGAGATATCCTGCAATTCGGCTTCATGCTTATATGAAGGATCATAAAGTTCGCGGGTCCTCGCATAGGTGACCTCCCGTCAGCGCGTAGGCTTCCGTACAACAGTGCAACCACGGAAGAACACCAACGCCGATGCGGGAGCCTCTGCCGACTAAACTTCCAGTTCGGCGCTACCACACGGGTAGGCTCTAGCCGCTAGCCGCCCGTTGCTCCGTTTTACCCCTAGCTGTCCTTCCTCTTTAGTCCTCCAGCATGCACCTTGCCGCCCAAAGCGCCCCGGTCGAAGGAGTCAGCTAATAACACAGGTTTGTCATGCGCTGAACACTTGTACGCTGTTTCGCGACTACGCTCTCGTATCACGCATATCTCAATAGTATTGAATTTAAAGCTATTTAGCCCTCGCTTATTTGAGTCAGACCAGCCTATAAGACAGGATTCAATTAGAACTTCAAAGACCTGCGCACCCATAGAAATCTATTGTAATTCGAAGTAATCCAAGCTCTTATCCCTAACATTTGTCAGAGGGTGCCCGTATTTGAGCCAGAGAGCATAAAGTTTCGGCGGGAGCAGTCTGATCTAGCCCCCCACTTCCTTCTTGTTTTTCTTTTACTGTGTAATTGCGTCAATAGGTATACATCAGAATGATTTTGGTTCCTGAAGCGTACCTGCTATAATAACATCGACACGTAAAAATGTTGGCCACGAACCTATGGCCGCGAGACTGAGGTAGTATTGCCCCGATACAGCTGCCGGTCGCCAAGGCAATCAATACATCTGCAGCCCTTCGTGTCTCTACAGTACACAGGAGACGAAGCACGATCCTTGTGAGCGGGTATCCTGTGGGGTCAAGCAGCGCCTCAGAGGCGACGCTGGACGAGGACAACGCCAATCCAATGTAAGCTGTCTGCAAGTAATCAATATTGAACGCCATATTACAGGCTTCATATCACCTACTCCTGGTTGTGTGGCGCACACAAATCCAGCTGACCGATTGCTTGACAGCCCCATCGATCATAAAAACTAATCAGGATCTTATCCCGATCACCATACTACCCCGCTGAGTGCGGCTCAGCTCATGCTAGGGCCCACAGACTGAGGCAATTCAACATAACGTAACAAGGAGAACGAACATTTGAGAGAATGCAGGTAAGTAATACTACGTATTCCTTAAGTCTGGCGATCTCCAGGAGATAAGATAAGACATATATTGGCGAGTGGCCTGTTGACCCATTCTGTTAGAGTCTATCAGGTATTAGACAGCAGGATCCAGAGCTGACTACCCCATGATTCAATGTAAAAAGGTATCAGAGAGTGGTAGGGGGAATTAGCCAGCTAGAACCATTCTCAATGACGACAATTACCATTTCGTAAAACTAGGTAGATCCAATACAGCTACAGCTTAGTTGAGAAGGTCGAGGAAAGTAGGCCACCACTTGGTGGCATTGCTACCACGGAATCTTTGCCACGTCATCCGGCTGCTGTTTCCTGCAACCCTCGGACGCGGCGCACTTTGCTTGCGGTGCACTAGCCAATACGTGAAACGAGGCAACTATCCGCTCACATTGCAGTTTTGCTCGTTGATGTTCCCATTTGTTATGGATCCCATGTTGCCGTGATGTATTCCTCCATTAACATCGACCTTGATCGGGTTGCTGCTCGCCTGAGACCCTGTGAGAAACATTTTCTCCCTGAAGAAAAAGCAACTTACCTGAGGGTCTGGGTGAAAGCCTGAGACTTGTAAAATTGCATTGCTGCATAGCGCCGCTCCACCTTCGTAGTTGTCACTGCTTATGACTGAACGGTCAACCCAAATGTCTTTAATGAATAGACAGGTACACTTACGGTAAATGTTATAATTATGAATCAAATGTGTAGGTTTAGCAGGTGGACGATGCTCCGTACTGGGTGTGCTCGGTCTTCGGGGCGTAGGGGCCGTCGGAGCTGTTGGGGCTGTTGGACGAATCAGAATATATGCTAGTCCTATTGCCAGGACTACCGAGCATGTTAGCACAGTCAAACGATATTTGACTACAACAGGAACATACCAAAATAATGCGGTCCTAATAAGCTCCATTGCGATATATTTGTATCGCTAGTAGAACCGGACGTCATGTTTGTCGTGGGGTCAGTTAACATAATCCCGACCATATAGACTTAAAGGAAGTACACACTCTATATATAATTCAGAGTGTATATTCATCAACTATCAGAAAGCAAACAGTTTAAATATCTCCCCGCACCTGACCGAGCGACAAGGATTGTGGTTATTAACCTTGGGGGCTAGATCTACCTCAAAAATATGTGGAGGCTGAGCGCCTTCGACTTAGTTGGTTGTACTTATTTGTAATTAGCCTCACTTCACACTCGACACCACTCTCTTTAACACAGAGATCACTTTAACTATTCTTTTCTTATTATAAAGTAGTATTATAAAATTATAAAGCTTATAAAAAACTCGACTTCTGCGTTTTAAGGTTTAATCCTTAACAGTATCCATAGTAATACTCTAGGGATTATATTCGGTTGAAATAGTTCCAGGTTGCTGGCTGTGGCGGAAACCATGTGAACGATAGCCGTCTTAGAATGAACAACTTGATACACCTAATTCTAAAGGTAGCAAGGCTGCGTAGATCTTTCTGATTCCTAGAAATTCAGGCATGGGCCGCGCACCAACCACCAAGTTGATCGCCGAACCGATAACCGAAGTAGAATTAACAAAGCCTGCAGATCTTTCCACAAATCAGGTCCCACGCTTTGAGCATAATCTACCCCCGTGGTCATAGAGTACGTGAGTGTGTGTCCATGGAATTAAGAGACGTAGTCCCTTAGAATGGATCTTAGTGGTTGCCGTCCTTATCAGACAAAGTGCACTTCGCCCCCAGCCTGGGCCAGAGTAGTGCTTGAAGAAGAGGGGTGCATTCGAATGCAGCCCGTTCGGGCCCGGGCTGCCACACCGCCTCTTGGGCAGTGATGTGCCCAAATAGCTAATGCCCAAGTTTATCCATGAGCAGGAGGGCACGCTGGATCAACATACTAGTATATATCAGGCTGCTGAGCTTCTCAAAGGTGTTCTGATAGTAATCTCATACACACAGTATACGTATCTCAAGTCATATAGACGCAGTCTCGGGCTTTCTACAGAACATAGACATGGCCAATGTTCATCTTAGACAGCTCTTTGAGTCACCAGACGATGCACAAGTAGAGTAAGCACCACAGAACAAAGCATCTGGTAGGTATTATATTCTAACATCCGGTATGATAGCATTATTTTCGTTCCAGGGCTCTCAGAAACTACGAATATAGCCTGGGCTGGCCATGACGACAATCCACTGTGGCCCGAGAAGTTCCTGCAGACCGACATTCCAGCTACGCGCATTTTGGCTTATGATTATAACCGCGACATCAATAGCGCCCATTACGATAGGCACGCAAAACACCTCTGTGAGCAACTAATGGAGTTACGTCGGGGAACACCATCTGTAAGACAAGGTGCCCACGATCTCTATGACGCTAACAGCATCACCCCAACCTTAGGAGAACCGCCCTGTGGTAATGGTCGCCCGCAGCTTGGGAGGGCTTGTTTGTGCACAGGTATCGTACCACCTCCCCGAATTTCTAGAAACATGGTTAAAGCTGACCCCAATAGATCATCAAATCGGTTGCAAACACGGCCAACTCCTCTGTTCAAACTATCTCTAAGCTTATTCGAGGCTTGGCGTTCTTCGGGACACCCTTTCGAGACACTGACGATCAAACATTGGAAAAGCGAATAGCGGTCATTCAGGGGCTCTTCAAGAATGTGAAGCTTGACACGGCGGCATCATCGGAGTTGCTCAGCTCTTTGCCTGAACTGCTGGCTGCGCGGACTGGTGACCTGAGACTAGCCGGAGTCGCAGCTTTCCACGAAGGGCGCAAAACACGTCTAGTCGATTGCAGCTATGTTACGTTGGTAGATGGATCTTCTGTGGCAGTTCCCGACTTTAGTGTCGTCCCACTCTGTAATGATCATCTTGACATCGGCAAATTCGAGTCGCAGACTGCTAGTTACAAGCAAGTCGTAAAAGAGCTGCAAAGGTTGGCACAGGTGCAAGATAACCGGCGGGAAGCTACCAATGTACGTATCTCGTCATCTGATCTGCGTACACCCTTATTGACAATGGCTCAGGATGGTGCCAGAGTGAATAATGGCGGTGCCTGGTGTGAGGGGAACGTGAATGGGGGTCAACATATTGGTAATAGAGCACCGATAACTTATGGAACTGTCCAAACCATGCACTACCTTTCGAAGAGTGAAGAAGAACTAGCGCCAGCTGATTCTAGAGCTAGAAGGTTTTTGCCGCGTAGATAGCTCAGAGGCATGCAGCGGGACAATTTATAGTATCGCAGCGTATCGCACAGGACAACTTGCCATCAAATATACATTGTTCTCTCCATATAATAGCTAGATATAGGAGATACTGGAAACAGGGCGCAGAACTAGCTACACGGAATAAAACAATCGGGCATAAGGTTAGAAGGCCCATGCCATCAATTCGAAAGCCTTCTTCAACCTTAGTAGCAAACCAAATAACCGACGGTTGAAACACCTTGAGCGCATATAGGATCACTAATGTCACGTGCTACAACTACCGATGAATACAGCCATGTAGCTACAAGAAGCCAAGGCTACGTACCGATCCAATGTAGTGTCATACATGATGAACACGTTGTACACTATATGTGTTGTACGGAAGCCTACGCGCTAACGGGAGGTCACCTATACGAGGCCTCGCGAACCACATGACCCTTCATATTCATATTCATCATATCATAGGTATGGGGCGAATTGCAGAATGTCTCGGATGGAGCTATTCAGAGATTAAGACACGCGGCTAAACCTTCTCATGAAGGAGGTTTAGGTCCGTAAGACTCCTGTATATAGAGACTAGTTAGCCCTCCAAGGGACGAAGGGTCCTTCAGATGGCTAAGGGTTATTACGCGCGTATAGAAGATTATTCTCATTTTAAGTCATTCTCCAAGCCCTGTATTCAGCCCTTCTGATAATATGAATGCACGATTCGGTAGGTGTGTCTCAAGTGTATTGAACTGAGACTAGATATTAAGCCCACGATTAGCTAAGATACATCAACGGACCTCGTAGGTTAAGAAACCCGTCCCTTCTCAAAGTCAGCTACTAGAGCCAGGAAGGTTTAGAATAGAGGCTACCATGGCCTGCAGGCATAACAAATCCATGCAGATTGAAGAGCCAGGTACTGAATTCTGGCCCTAGTCACGGACAGGCAGAACATTCGTACAAGAGATGTTAACAGCTGGGCCATTATGCCTCGGGTCCTTGATCACAGGGGTGGTGCACATGACTCGCAAACTCTTTCCCGAAAGAATTAGTATTGATGACTGGAAACGTGGTATTACATGAACACATTACATGGGATGGTGTCCTTCGGCGCCATAATTCCAAATATTGTAGTTTCCATGAATTCCATCAGCCACCCTTCAGCTCGGTGAGGAACGCATGGTGGCCGAATCACAGCTCCTCGACTTGTTGCCCTGTTCCGTCGTTGAAGTTCATAGTCCCAACGCGCCCGTAGGTGATCGGCGCGCGGTTATCGCGATGAATACCTCCACGTACATTGCCTCCAATGAACGTGTTGCCGTATTCGGAGACCAGCGGATTGTCCCGGGCCCTTTTGGTATGACCCAGAGAGCGTAAATTGTCTTTGGTCTTCCTAAATTTGTCGGGATATCGCCAAGCAACGAATGCCACAAGAACGCCGACCAGAGCGATAACACCTGATGTGACGCCGACGGCAACGCCAATGATGTCAGATGTATCCAAGCCTGCCGGAGAAGTGCTGTTGACATTGGCCGCCCGGCTTGGAGACATCTGCATTCTGACTAGAGACGCAGGCATCGTTTGTCGGTTGTCGGTGGTGGTGATAGGAAGGACAATCGGTTTTGTGACTGGGAACAATTAGTTAGCTGGTAGATCGAGCAGGGGATGACAAGGTCGCTTTCCGGGAACATGCTCACGCACAGACGCCGCCTTACTAAATTGGTCTATGGGAGGTGGGTTTAATCGTGGAGAAGCTGTTCAATGCGTAAGGCTGCAAATATTGTATTACAATCATGCCCTGCTTAACCATTTCAACCAAGAGTCTGGTTTTGTAGGCTGTTCTATCGAATACGGGTAAGAAAAGCATAAAGGGAATTTTGGAGATGAGGGGGTGGCTGGTTTACCGAGATATATTGTGTGTCCTATGGGGGCGATATGACGACCACTCTGACTATGACGACTAATATGGACCAATTTTTGTCTTCTCATTGTTATATTCGATTTCTCCAAATTCAGTTCACTCACAGAACAATTCGGGCGGAACGAGTCAAATAACTCTGCATGATGCCAACTCAGTGCTGTGAACCTAGCGGCCACGTTGGTGATCTCCGTCCCAACCATTCCAGCAGTAAAGATAACGCCTTCGACTTGGCGCTTTCCGCGCTCGAGCTTACGCTGCACAAAAGAGCTTCTATGCAAGATAAAAAGCATTACAACAGCTTGCTGCTCGAGTGTCACGAAGCATTGGCACATCTAACCGACATCCTTTCAGAAAAGTCCGACGGGGTAAATAGGGTCGACGCTCTCTTCAACACAGCAAACAGAATCGAGACTGCTACAGTTGACTCAGATATGTCACAACAGTTAAGCACCCTTGGAAAGGACTTGTTCAACCTATATACGCAAACAGACAGGGTGGACTATTTAACAGCAGCTATTTCCGCAGCATACGGTGCAGCTTTCTTCACGGACCATTCATCCCCTAGCCGAGCTAGGCGATTGAACGATATAATTGTCTTGCTGTTGATCGCATATAAGCGAACTAGCAGGGATTCATGCCTCGACGAAGCAATCTCAATTGCTTACAAAGCGATTAATTCCATGACGATCAATAGTCGGAATGATGCTTCTGATAATGTTGACCCTATTCGCAATAACCTAGGTAGCGCGCTCGCAAGTCGATATGAAAGAGCAGGCGATTTCGAGGACCTGGAAGATGCGATTTGCATAGTCACCTCGGTAATTGAAGAACGGCCTGATGATGACGACAGGCCTAACCGACTCAGGAATTTGAGCAATATGTATCTCAGACGATATGAGCGAACAGGCAGCGCAGCGGACGTCAATAAAGCCGTTTCATGTGCCAAAGAAGCCGCTGAATACGCGCCTTACAGAGATGATGCAGACAAAGCTAGTCGATACACCGACTATAGCAATGCTTTGACGCGCCGCTACGAGCAAGGAGGAGATGAAGAAGACCTTAGGCTGGCAATTTGCAAAGCACACGAGGCAGTTGAACTCACTGGCAAACACAGCCCAGACGTCGCAAAACAACATAATCCTGAACTGGCTAGCCGGAAAAGCAATTTTGGAAGCCTCTTGTATATGAGGTACCAACAGACCGGTGCCACGGAGGACCTGACAGAAGCAATCAAGCAGATGGAAGAGGCACTCAAGCTCATGCCAGATAATCATGTACATTATAGGCGCCTCCAAAACAACTTGGCAGCAATGTTATTAACCAGCTACGAAAAGACTTTAAACGAAGAAGATTTACGCAAGTCTGTCCTTTACGCGACCGAGGCAGTCGAAGCAGCCAAATGTCCTGATCATCATTCTGATTCAGTTCCTCCCGATTATGCCTGGCGATTAAGCACGCTGAGTAAGATCCTTTTGGTAAAATACCACATGGCGACGGACCCCATCAAGGCCGAACAGATTCTTGACGAAGCTATCAAGTATGCACAAATGGCGGTTCGCGCAACTCGTGGTCTCAAGCCCAAGACGTCAAACGCTCACACGGGTTCTCCTGGGATCGCCTGGCGAGGTATAAGGAGATCTCTCACTGGATTGGGACGAAACCTTGACAACATGCTGTCAGAAAGACGCAAGGGGACTCAGGCGGCCCGAGGTACCCGGAGCGACCACCAGGATTTACTGGACCAGCTGAAACACTTGGGCACAGCGCTCATGATACGATACGACAGGAGAGGAGACGAAAAGGACCTGGCAGAAGCTAACAGTATTGCTGTTGAGGTATCCAGTATCATTGGTGATGATGACGATGGCGTCTAGCCATAGGAATCTCAGTGAGGGTGTATTGGAGTCGGTAGGGCTTGGTGGGTCTCGGCTCTGGACAGAGTTTTCAGTTAGTCATGTCACGACAAGTGCCAGTCAATATATTCGCGTAAGTAGTAGCCAGACAAATCCAGCCACATACGCTGCACATGCAGCCAAAAGGTCCTTTTCACTTGTCACGGTATCACCAGAACCCCAATTCAATCCAGCGACATGAGGGCAGCTAACTTCCCAAGGTTACTAAGCATCTGGTCGTAAAGGTACCTAGGTAGGTAGATATGTACTCAGAGGTCGTTTGCTAGATCAGGTTCTAGGAACGGTAAATGTACGGTTTGGAGTGTTCCGTAAATGTTCAGGGGGAAATTGGAGCGACTTACACTCTTAGAGACGCTCAGCCATAGCTATAGGTACCTACTTGCGAGAGCGGCGGCGACCCGAGCCACCCCGAGCCACCTTTTAAGGAATACCATTCGGCATCAGTATAAAAAAGAAAAAAATAAGTGGGTTAGCGAGTTGATGCATAAGTACCTAGGTATGTGACCAATCATCTCTAACCACTGTGGTATTGGCTTTTTGTACTGGTGCTAAATGGGCAGCCAACGGGATAGCCAATTCAGCCTAGTTAATCCAGCCCAGCTAATTATTGGCTGATTACATATATAGCAGAAAAATCACAGTGGGTTCCCATTGTGTAGGTGAAATGGCTCTGGTTTATATTATTGTTGTAGAAACGTTGGACGGCTGGCACTCTGGCTACTACTGTGGCTACTAATCTAAGGATGGGGTAGGCCGTTCCTAGCTATAGCACACGTTGGGATCCCCACTTCTGTCTACGTTATTGTACCGTGCCTAGGTGGTCTGGGGTCACGGGCGTGTAGTCTGGCGCTGCATTGTGCACTCCCTATGTGTGGCGTAGGCGTAGTCCCAGGGTCTACCGTATCTACGGTATCCTCGTCAATGATCGAATGAAGGTTTTCACATAATATCGCGGCAAGGCGAACAGCGGACACCACCGTGACAGGTAGCGCACGCGATGTGGCGAGACGCCTAGACGGTAACGGCGGCTCCCTGTCGAATCTGCAGGTCAAGCTTACGGACAGTATCTCCGGAGCCGATAAGGTGCTACTCTAGGACACGCTATCAGGACCAGAAAGACACTGAACAATACTGTACACACTCTACAGTAAGATCGGAAAGATCTCGGAGCTTCTCGTGATTGGGCCTTGCAACACGTGTATGTGCGGACGGGGGTCGTACGGTCGATCTCGGGCGGCACCGTTGGTCCTGGCTGGTTCTGGTCCGTGCTGTGTTGGACCTCCCGCGTTATCAATATGGGATGACTTCTCTCTCATCTTGCATATATTTACTGGAGCTGACGCAAACCCCTCCTTCCATTACCTATTACTCCTCAGACCACTCTCCCACTAACACCCCCATCCTTCTTTCGCTTATATACCGCCCAAGGCAACACAGACGTAACACCTTCTTGACTTACATCCTGTTCATCGACTTAGCACACTGGTACCAGCTGGTGAGTCGAACTGCGAAATGGTTGTCAAAGTCGGTATCAACGGATTCGGTCGTATTGGCCGCATCGTTCTTCGCAATGCCATCGATCACCCGGACGTCGAAGTCGTGGCCGTGAACGACCCCTTCATCGACACCAAGTATGCCGAGTACATGTTCAAGTACGACACAGTTCACGGCCGCTTCAAGGGCACAACCTCGATCACAGACGGTGGCCTACTAATCAACGATAAACTCATCAAATTCAGCCAAGAGCGTGATCCAGCCGCTATCCCCTGGAAAGCCGCGGGCGCTGAATACATCATTGAGTCCGCCGGTGTCTTTACTACGACTGAGAAGGCCAAAGCCCATTTGCAAGGTGGTGCCAAGAAAGTAGTCATCTCTGCCCCGTCCTCCGATGCTCCCATGTTCGTGATGGGTGTCAATGAACAGGACTACGCAAAGAGCAACGCCGACGTCGTCTCGAACGCATCTTGCACTACCAACTGTCTGGCTACCCTCGCCAAGGTATGATATACCGCATTCACGATTTTCTCCTGCCTGGATTTTGGTCTTCAACGACGGCTAACATGCTGCCTGGTCAGGTGGTTCACGACAAGTACACTATCATTGAGGGTCTTATGACCACAATTCACGCTTACACTGCTACGCAAAAAACTGTTGACGGACCGTCTTCCAAGGACTGGCGGGGAGGTCGTGCAGCAGCAGAGAACATCATCCCCAGCACTACCGGCGCTGCCAAGGCCGTAGGCAAGGTTATTCCAGATCTGAATGGCAAACTTACCGGCCTCTCAATGCGTGTTCCTACAGCAAATGTGTCCGTCGTTGACCTGACTTGCCGTATTGAGAAGCCCGCCTCTTATGACGAAATCAAGGCGACAATCAAGGAAGCCGCTGAAGGCCCCCTGAAAGGTTAGTGCGATGAGGTTCCTAGCAGAACTTGACTTCAAATTTTTAGGTGTCTGACCATGTCTCTAGGTATTCTTGGCTATACGGAAGATGATGTCGTTTCTCGGGATCTCACTAGTAACACCAACTCCGCAACGTTTGACGCAAAGGCCGGAATCTCCCTGAATCCCAACTTTGTCAAATTGGTTGCATGGTATGACAATGAGTACGGCTACAGCCGGCGTCTGTTGGATCTTGTTGCATACATCGCCAAAGTCGATGCCAGCAAATAAGGCTACAAGCCGGTCGCTAATGAGTGGGTGAGTGGCTTTAGCTCACACCGGGGTTAAATGAGAATGGGGAAATCTTAAGTTGTAATTAGAAAAAATAAATCAACGCTTCTCGTCTTCAAATTTCCGGGTCCGCCTGTTCGCAATTCTATAGCTTGTCGAAATACCGACTGTCCACGTGAATGGCACTCAAGCCAGTGCAACGTTCTATCAATATTTTCACGAGACGGTGAGCACATTAATCACGACTAAGTTCACAATGTCTTAAATCAATGTTCAAGTAGGATTATACGGCTTAAATACGATTTTTCATCTTAGTAGACAGAATAGCACGGCATCTAGTATAGACAGCCGAACGCTTGAGGTCATGGAATATCCTATACTCCAGCCGGTCATGACGAAGTCTTCTGTGGAATGCCTGATCAATAAGTAGATTTAAATATAGCAAGTCAAGTACATAGGCTGAGATTCCTACTCCGCTTCCTCTCATACCAAGCCGGATAGGAGTTCTTCCAGCCAGAGACAGCATGAGCCTCATAATCTCGCCTTTGTTTCTCGCACCGTCACCACAAGTCCCTTGACACCCCGTCTCGCTCGATCTCTCAATGCTCTCCTAAGAATCTTACCACTGGGGCTTTTCGGTATCTCTTCTATGAACTCAACCTCCTTAACCCACTTGTGCCGCGCCTTATTTCTTTCTACGTAAGCAATGATGTCAAGTCCGGTAGCCTGGTCCGCAGTGCGGCCATGCTTGACTACTACATAGGCCTTGGGCCGCTCACCCGTGCGGTCATCCGGAATAGCAAGAACCGCACAGTCTTCGATTGCCGTATGGCCGAGTAGTAGATCTTCGAGCTCGGCCGGGGCGACACCGATCCCTTTGACCTTGATCAGTTCCTTGATGCGATCGGTAATGGTGATGAAGCCCTCGCTATCCACGACGCCTTGATCACCCGTGTGCAAGAAACCATCAGCATCAAATGTTTCGCGTGTTGCTTTTTCATTATTCAAATACCCTATGACCACCTGTGGCCCCCGCGCCAGTATCTCGCCAGGCTCATCCACGCCAGCCTCCGTCCCATCTTCCTTCATCACCTTGACCTCGGTACTCGCGACGACCGTGCCCACCTTATGGGCATAACGGTAATCGTAGGCCCAAGGGGGGTGAGCCGTGATGCAAGAGCAAGACTCCGTCATGCCATAGCCCTGCTTAAACCCGCTCCCCGGAAACTTCTTCTTCAGAAGCTGTATTATCTCTTCGGATACTGGCGCGGCGCCAGTTGATATCCTCTTCACGCAGCGCAAGTCGTATTTGTCCACGATGGGATCACGCACGAGACGAATAAGAATGGGCGGCACAACGAGAATTTCAGCAATCTGGTATTCGGTGATTGTCGCTAGCATCGTCTCCATGTTAAACGCAGGAAGCATGATAACTTCAGCGTTGATCAGTAATGGAAAGTGCATGCTATGGACAAGACCGGTAATGTGGAACATAGGCAATACACCCAATACCTTTTTGTGGTCTGCTGGTGTGATGGGCTCCATCTGCAGACATTGCGCGATGACATTTTGATGAGAGATCATGACCTATCACTAATGAGAAAGGGTTTCAAGGTGCGTCGAGCATGGCAAGACTCACGGCTTTCGGCAATCCTGTCGTGCCAGATGAGAAGCTGAGGAGTGCACACACATCCCCGTTCTTCTTGCCTTGTGGTAGTCTAGTATATGGAATCTGGTCGCCGTTACTGTATTTTCTACCTCTTTCGATAAGGTCCTGAATCGTAGTATATCCATCCAGGCGACCTTCAAGGAGAAAGATGTGCTGCTTCGGTATGCCTGCGTTCCTTGCAGCTTCCAGGGCAACGTCGATAGAAGTCGGGTGTGTCGCGATGAACTTAGCGTTAGCTGTGCGAAGCGCATATGTCATCTCCTCGACATTATAGGCTGGCGATGCGCCGGATACCACCCCACCTATCAAGGTCATCAGCTAATATCCAAGACTCCGGGTTTGGGGTATGTCACGACGAGAGTGCACGTACCGACGCGCATAGCCGCAAACAGCATGACAGGGTACCATATGGTGTTTCGACTGAATAGAGAAACCGTGTCACCAGCGTTTAGGCCATAGTCTCTAGATAGTGATGTCGAAATGTACGTCGCCGCCTCTTTGACATCTTTCCATGACACCCTCTCCTTCGTGGTCGCGTCCACAAACCCGGAGAGATCTTCCTCCGCATACTTGGTTAACGGACAGTATTTTGAGTCCTCCTCAAACAGCCATTCCCATATCGTAACATCACGAGGAACTTCATATTAGGTTAGATAGTGACAATGAACAGCGAAGGATTCATGATTCACTCACAGGAAATATCAGGATGTTTGCTTTTGAAAATGGGCATGGTAAAGATGGCGGAGATTGGGTATGCACAGGTGTCTCTGGCGTAATAGTGAAAACAGAGACAAAACGGCGACTCACAAGACGAAAGTTTCAAGGGCAGGTACTCATGATGTTGGCCTGGTTAGCATCATTTTAAGGCGTAGAGGCGTTTCCCCGCAGCTCGTGCATCACATTCCGAGCGGGGAGCCTAGGTCTTCGGGTGATTGCCATGATTATGTGGCTTGTAACTGCTTCTGAAGTAACTACCTAGGTAGTTTACCTAGGAGGAAAAGGTATTCCGTTTTTGTGTATTTATAGCAGAGATTGTCACTTAGTACCCCTGTATCCAAGGTTCTGGTAGAGCCCCTGTTCAAACTTCCTCTAGCGTAAGTATAATTAGGTGACTGCTTCTGTAAAAACACTTATATAGTATAAAATCAGAACTCGAGGCCTACACTGAGATATTTGGCATGTAGAATTGTGCTTATCGCTGGGTAAACCATGAATATGGGCTTATTTGCCTCTCATCTTATATATAAGTTGACGCACCGTTGGCGAGACGGATATGTAGGGGTTGGGGAATTCGAGTTTAGCAGACGCTACCAGGCATTCTTGGCTGGCTTAGGTAAGTACCCAGGTACCTAGGTCAGCACATGCAGGGCAGTACAGTGGAAGCTCTAATTCCGATATCGCCGGCCCGTTGCTCAACTCCCGCCACATCATAGTTAGCCTGCGCTTCGACACGATCATCATCATCATCATCATCATCGTCCTGAACCACAAGTACGCCCGAAACTCGGCTGGCCGACAGCAAGAACCGCTGCCGAACGTGGCGCTTTTCTTTATCAACCCCGGGTATTTGGCCGAATATGAAGATGCACGCAGGACCGAAACGAAAACGTGTTCCCACAGACGATGCATCGCGCCCGGGAACAGTAATCAAAAGGCCTCGCCATACCGCCGCCGCCGCCGCCGCCCCGGACCTCCTGTCTCCCTTGTCCGACGAGCTGCTCGTGCGCATTCTGTCGTTTCTCCCGCTTCAAGATCTCTTGAACCTCTCTCCCGTATCCGATCGCTTCTACCACCTGTCGGGCGACTCCCAGGTATGGAAGCGGTTGTACTACTCGCGATTTGTGCTGCCCCGCGCCCTTCGCCTCCCGGGTTTTCGCAACGGCTCCGCTCGAGACGGCAAGCTGCATTATTCCTCGCGCCGCGCGGTATGGGCAGACGGTCGGAAGGGTGGCTGGGTCGACATGCGCTCCGCTGAGGCCGGGAAGGAGGGCCGCAACTGGAAGAGACAATACAAGCTGCGCCATAACTGGGCGAGGGGGCGTTGTGCCGTGGAAGAGCTACAGCTAGGTCACGAACTTGGACTGCTGGATACTGCCAGTGAGACTCCGAAGATGCTCGTGAAAGTGTTGGAGGGCATCGCGGTAACTGCGGATGCCGCTACAGGTCTGCGTGTGTGGGACTTGAAGACGAAAAAACTCCTGGCGCAGGCTTGCCTCGATGGGAACAACGACTGCTGCGCATCGCCGACCTGCACGGCTCTGGATGGCCAGCTTCTACAGCATAAAAGCCTGGGTATCGCCATCGGGTTTGCAGACGGCAGCTTTGGTACCTGGCAATTCAACCTCGAACAAGGACGGCTTGTCCCAAGATACAGACACGAAGCTTCAAGCAATGGCGAGATCATTGGCGTCGCATTCTTATATCCTTATCTGTTGACTGCGACTCGGTCTACCCTTATATCATTATACACGTTTGACCCCCCGCCGCCTCTCGAGAATAGCAGAACACAGAAAAGCGTGGAGAGCGAGAGCGTGCGAGAACAAGACACAGTAACCTCTACAGAAATCAAGGTATCAAATGAAGGTGTATTATCGGATGAAATATTAGGCGCGGGAAAACAAGAACAGGAGAAGATAGAATCACCAGCGCCGTATCTTCTAACTTCCTTAAAGTCACACACCTCGCGCGCTCCTCTCGCATTATCACTGAGGCAAACGGCGGGGAGCACAGTCGCCTCAATAGCGCACACCTTCTCTACTATTCGGGGTTGGTCGCTGGGCGTTCAAGAGTTACATATATGCCCAGTCAAGTCGACGTCGAAGGCATCTCCCGACATCACCACGACGCAGCTAGCGTACACATTACCTGTTAACACATCCTCACGGAGCATGGTTTCACCACCCTCATCACCAGCCAGGCAATTGCGCCCCGATAGACCATCCACCGAGGAACAAGAAGGGCATGGTTGCCTTGAAGGGCCAACCAGTCTCTCCTACACGCACCCGTACTTACTCGCGACGCTGCCAGACAACACATTGATATTGCATCTATGCACGTCTGGCTCGTCATCCCTGTCAATATCTCCAGGCATACGGCTTTGGGGCCACACGTCAGGCATAAGCGATGCCGAAATCACGGCACGGGGCAAGGCAGTGAGTGTCAGCAGTCGCGGCGAAGAGATTCGGTTATGGGAGCTGGAAGGGCGGACGAACGGGCAGAGCATCGAAGTTCGACCTACTGTCAAGTCTACAGGCGAGGATGCCGCGTCGAGTTCCTTAGACCGGGAGCCTTTACATACCGAGTGGGATGATCGGCGAAACTGGGTAGGCTTTGACGATGAGATGGTCATTGTCCTTAAAGAATCTAGAGAAGGGAGGGAGAGTCTTTTGGTTTACGACTTTACATGAGAAATAAGATACCCTATATATATATATAACTACTTACTACAGATGGAAAATAAAAGGAAAGAAATAAGTCATCTATCTGTTCACGGCAAATGAAATGTTTGTGCTCAAGAATCCGACATTGTGATGATACCCAATCTCATATACCAGGCGTCTGGTACTGAAAGCAGGGGACTGATGTACGGAAAATAGAGTGTTTGGACTTCTTTCTTGAATGAGTTTATTCGACATTACTGTATGTCGTGGTCACCTCGCGGTGTCTATTCATTTTCACTATTGTGTGATCGGTATCATAGGCAACAGGGATAAGACGGCAAGCAAACCTGGCCTAACTCTTTCGGGTTCCGCGGCCTCCGCTCCTCTTACCAGTGAATCTGACCAACGGCAACATGTAGTTACAGCTGATGCGGAACAATAGAAAATATTTATCGATCTGTCGATGGCCTATCGGATGCTGCTTATTCGGTTGACTTCAACCCCGACCTCTCTCTCATCTCTTATAAGTCTTAACCCCGACGACGCACGCACACACCCGGCGGACACGTGACAGTCGAGGGACGGCGATAGTATATCATGGAGACCGAAATGGCCGAAGGTGGTGAAGGTTCTCCGCCGGCGATGAGCCGGAGGGCAGTAAGTGTACCTCGTGCGTCGGGCGTCCGAGGATTCCGCAGTGGCGTGTGTCATTGCACCCACCCGCCTAGAACGTGAAGCCGCTGATATCATGAATAATGGCCTGCATACACATCTTATTGGCTGATTACTGATCCCGAAATAGTGTGACCAATGCCGTCTACGAAAGGTAAAGAATTCCGGCTCTATAGAACGGTGAACCTGCAGCCGCTCTTGCGTGATGCGAAGAACGGGAAAGAAAGAAAGACTGACGGGTGCATTTTCTCATTGTCCTGCAGATTCGCTGTGATAAGGAGACACCTTGCTCCAACTGCCGTAGCGCCAAGCGGTCGTGCAGTTCCACGGGTGCGGGACAGAAACCCAAGGAGCCGCGCCAGCGCGTTCTTATTTCCAGCCAGTAGTAAGTGTAACAGACCTCTCGATGTGACTTGCAGTTTTGGTGATGTTGTGTTGTGGGAATCATGGCGTATCACATACAATCACCCCAGTCGTTAGTAGCATGAGATTCGACTTCAACTACCCGCTAACTCGAATTCTGTCCTTACATAGTGAACGTAAGATTGATCAGATAGAAGATCGATTAGCGGGCATCGAGCGACTTCTTCAGCAGTTGGTCTCTGCCAAGCCAGCCTCTGGCGTCGATGGCCTCACACCACCCAACAGCACCGGCCAGCCAGGGCAAGTGTATGGCACCAGGACATTGCGAGCATTAGCTACTAGTGCTAGTCGATCACCGTCGACGGCATCGTCGACTCGTAGGGATAGAGGTGCCTCGACGTCGCGTAAGAGGGTCGATGGCGAGAACGCGAGCACCCTCTTCGACCCCGAGGATGCGGAAACCTTTGAGGGGAACTCGTCATTGGCAGCTCATACCGCTTTTGCCTCAGAATTCTGTAAGCGATTCTATTGTCGTTTCATACTCTTACATCTGTCTCAGTTACGCTGTGAATATTCCTAGTAGCTCTACTTGCATGATGGTACGGCAGCGCTGTCCAGTTCGAAACTCAGTTCAAAACTGGGCACAGCTGGAAACACAATATGACCTCTCCCCTTCTGAGCGTTGAAGCTGGCAAGTGGGGATGACGAAGCAAGTCAAACTAATACACCTCGTCTCATTATAGTGGCAGACGCCGTGCGCAAAACGACGCTCGGCGACAGCGGGAGCATCAACCCGAAGTTCGACGCGGCGCTGAACTCGCTGCGGCAGATCATCAACATGCAGAACCGGAGCAGACAGCGGTCGGCGGCTGCTGGAGTGTGGTCGCCGGCGCCAAGCCTCACGAACCCCGTGCCGGAAGACGAGTCTGAGGATGGTGGCCCTCCGAGCCGTAAAAGCTTTCCGAGGACAAATCTTCGGGATCTACCCCTTCCTCCTATGGCGCTTGTGCGGGAACAGTTGAGTGAGATGAGGCGTAAGTTCACCCCTAATCTCCTGCTAGTTTTTGCGTGCTGTCGAGAATATTACATTCTACTACTGCTATGCCCCAATAGCGGGAAGGGAAAGGGGGCAAGGAGTGGTGAAGGGTAGAAAGGACCAGATATCAAAACTAACCTACCTCGACTCACCCAGATGGTCCCGTACCGGTGACACTCGCCATCCTTTACACATTCATCGACTACGAGCATTTCACAGACCGTTGTCGACAGCTCTACTTCGCCATGGACGCACCGTCAGACGCGAGCTTCATCATCGTCAACGCGGGTCTTACATACATTTTCTTCGAGGCGTGCCTGGTGGCCTCTGACCCGGTCAAGAAAGCGCGGTACGAGGAATGTCGGGCTATCTCGCAGAATAACCTCGAGATAGCGCTGGCGCAGTTGAACATGATGATGCCGGCGACGGCGGAGAATATCGAAGCGTTGCTTATGGGCGTAAGTGGTCTCTACTACCTTCGCGTCTAGAAGGGATAGTAGGCGGAAGCATCACTATGGCTGACAATAAGTCAAATGGCTCCAGGCATGTTTCTGCATCGATGAATCTCGGGCCTCTCTCGCCTGGATCCTCGTATCTAGAGCTGCACATAGTACGTATTATACCAACCTACGCTCCAGCCTCTCACACCAAACAACCCTCCTGAAGTTCTTCTCATGAATACTTATCATTACGAACACATACAAAATCTAACGTTACCCCTTTCTACTCCCTTCTGCAGTGTGCCGCACACTAGGCTACCACCAAATCCACACAATGAAAGACGACATGCCGCAAACCAAAGCCGACAAATCCCTCCTCTTCTGGTGCACCTACATGCTCGACAAAGCGCTCTCGCTGCGTCTCGGCCGCGCCTCCGTCCTCCAAGACTACGACATCTCCCTACCGCACGTAACGCCCGACGCGAAAGCCGCGTACCCCGGCAAAGAAGTAATGACGCTCTGGATCCAGCACGCGCGCGTCCTCGGGCGCATCTACGAGCGCCTGTACTCCCCCGGCGCCCTCCGCCAACCCGACACGGTCCGCATCGAACAAGTCAGCGTGCTCGCCGCAGAACAACAACGCCTGATGAGCGCAACCGTGGCATTGTTCCGCGAATTCGAGAGCGCGACAGACGGGGAAGGCCGCATGTTCGCGCTCACGCTCAAATCAGACGAAGTCTCCTTCCTCGCCAGTCTATCCCTGACCTACCGCGCCCTGCCCCCCAACGGCCCGCGCAGCCGCACCTTCGCGGGCGAGTGCATCGATGCCGCGCGGGCGTCGATGCGCTGCCATCTCGAGGCCACGGCCATGATGGACCAGCAGTCGCTTAAGATCGTGTACATCCACTGGACGATCCTCTACGCGCCTTTCATCCCGTTCATCGTGATATTCTGTCTTGTGATCGAGACCTCCGATCGCGAGGATTTAAGACGTTTGGATGATTTCGTGCGCTCGCTGGAGCCGGCGTGCGATGTATCTTCTTCTGTGCGGAAATTGCATCAGTTGTGTCAGGTGTTGTATAATGTTGCCGAGCTGTATGTCGAGGCTAAAGCTGCGGAGGGTGTGGGGAGTGAGTTCGATGCGTATCTGAGTCAGCTAGGCTTCATGCCTGTGGATGTTGACGGTGGTGGTGGTAGTATGATGGGGGTTCAGCCGGGCTTGGAGGGTGATGGGAATGTGCAGGGCGGCGCCATTGACGAGCAGATGAGGGCCATTGCGCAGACGAACCAGTTGGAGGATTGGTTCTCGGGCAAAAACTATATGATGGGTCTGCTGGAGGAGGATTTATCGGGGATTAACCCCATGGCATGGCCTTCGTGATGAGCGATACCTCGGTCGACAGAAATGTGGTTCAAAGAGACGCTTAGTGTATTGTAACAGCTATGAAACTGGCTTAATGCGGCGTCCTCTGTATATCTCTGTATAGTAGGTTTAGGAGCGGGTAACTAAATGGCACGAATCGCTGCTCAATACCAGAGAACACACAATAACGAGAAAGTATAAAATTTAGATTTCCTCTCTCGCATGTCTAGAGGTATATAGACTCTAATGCCCCATTCCTTCGACACCTGGAACCATATCAGCCGCATGTGGGTTGTCCTGTTCCTTTTGGTGTATTTATGTACACGGCATGCTGACGCCTTCTCCTCCACACACACACACTCCTTACATCCATGCACCTGTCCACCCATCTGGTCTCCCTTTCTTCCTAGCTGCCCCGACGCACCACCATCTTTTTTTTTCGCTTATCTAGACAGCCTTTCCTGCTCGAGTTCTTGCTCGGCAGCGCGGTAGTACTTGGCGGTATCGACGCCGTGTTGGTTGTGGTTGACGAAGTTGAACCAGGGCAAGACCGAGGTGAAGAGAGCCGAGTAGCGGGATTGTCTGGCGGCAACGCCCTGCATATGCGGCGTCAACTTGCTCTCGCCATAAAGAGGCTCGCCGGCCTTGACCTTGGCGACCATCTCCCTCATGTCCATCTCGATCTCGCGGGCGTTTTCGGACATGCCGTAGAACCTTACTACAAACACAGGCAAGAACACATCACAGTCAGCCGGTCAGTTCGTCCGTCCGTCCATCATATTGTTCACGTACAGCACGACCGTTGGTAGAAGTAGAGGAATCCGCCGATGGCGCCGATGACACCGGTGAGACGCATGGCCTGGGCGAAACCGCCGCGGCCGACGTGCGAGGGAGCGAGGCGCTCCATGGCGTATAGCAGACCGGGGCCGGCCGCCGCGGCCGTGGCACCGTGTACGTAGTCGGATGTGCGGGCATAGCCAACTACTCTCTTGAAGTGCCTGTTGACGAGATGAGCCGAGAGCGCCACATGTTAGTTAAAGAAGCAAGAAGCAAGAAGCATTGACTATATATCGGCGGATATAAAGGGAGATCGGCTAGCCATCGGGATGGGAAAGTCTCGTGTTCAGTTGGAATTCGGAATGGTCAGACGTACGGATCATTGTCAATAAGCTATATTTCCCAGAGAAGCGCAGCATTAGCATCATCAACCTTCAATACAGCACTTCGTTGAAGGCAATTGGATTGTTTGCCCAGAGGGATGCAAAGTCAAGGTCAACTGACAGGATACTCGGTCTTGGCGACCTTGCTGGGGATGTAGGTCTGCTGGGTTGGAGTGGCCATGGTGTCGTGGCGATTCGATTGCGCTGCGCACCAGCTCCGAGATGATGCGATCGCTTCGCTTCAACCGTTCAAGCTTCAAGTCGCGAGGGTCCAATGGCCAATGGAGATGTCCTTAGGTAAGCGGGTTTTCTCCGGCTGTCAGAAGCTGTACGTGGGTAGGTACTTGGGTACATTAACCAGGGAGAGAAGCACTGACCACCTATACTGCCCCTCCAGACAGCCCCTTGATCAGTGCCCCACCATTTCCACTTAGACGCGGTACCACTTTACGCCAGACGCGTCTAAGAATCGCCATACACACTTTAATCAATACTACATTTCGCATTTCAATCTACTCATCCACTCCTACCTGCTAAGGTTCCTTTAAGCACCTCGAGGCACTAGCTCAACATGGCTTCTCGATTGGTATCGAGGCCTTCTGCCAATTCTTCAAACCCACCCAACAACATCGATAACTACGACGTCGACGATGATCCATTTGCCGATTCAGCGGACGATGCAACTCAGAAGAATGGGACCGCAGATACGCAGTCGAAGAAACGAAAAGACGCAAGTGGGCTCGGTATCGATGAAGCCGTTTCAGTGAGCAAGAAACCAAGGGTGCCGCGGGTCAAGCTCGACGAGACCCGACTATTATCAGACAGCGGAATACCCAGATTACGGAGGAAGGCGAAAGATCTCAAATTCAAGGGCAAGGGACACGAGGTACGCATGCCGCCAGACACTGTCGTCGCCAGTGGCGGTCTCGACTATATATTTGACATGCAATGACTTACGATGCATAGTTCTCCGACGCGGCCCGGCTGCTGTCCTTCTACCAGCTCTGGCTTGACGATCTCTTCCCCAAGGCCAAGTTTGTCGATGCGCTCAGCATGGTCGAGAAGGCGGGTCACAAGAACCAGATGCGAGTCAAACGCATACAATGGATCGACGAGGGAAGGCCGAGACCCGCCGGGTTCGACAACGATGACAACGACGACGATCTGTTCGGCGAATCGAATCAGCCCGAAGAACGAGACCCCGCCATCTTCCCGGCCAGGGTTGCGCCCATATTCCAGAGCAGCCTGGACAAGCGCGCGAAGACACCCGTCGGAGGCGACGACCCATTTGAAGAAGACATCTACGGCGCGAGCCCCAAGCGGCCGGCCAACACGGCATCGGTGTTTGGGAATGGCGCGGCTGGTGGTGGGCCCGACGAGGATGACCTGGATGCCTTGATGGCGGAAGAGGAGGCGCAGCGAACAACGTCGACTTCACTGTTCGGGAATGGGAAGACGACGCAGGCGATACCCACGCGACCTGTACCGAACCACGACAATGACGGTGATGACGATCTGGATGCACTGATGGCAGAGGCAGAAGCCGATTCATCTCATACCAAGCCCACGGAACCACAAAACCGCAGAGGCGTGACAAGGAATGTAGTTGATGACGACGACGATGAAGATGACTTGGATGCGCTCATGGCAGAGGCCGAGGCCGAGGGTTCGACAGCCAAGAATCCTCCGCCAAACAAACCTAACGTACCTGAGACAAGACAAGGCCAAGCCAAGACTCACGAGGTAGATTAGGACGAAGAGGCGGCCATGGCAGAGATGGACGGATTATGGTAATCGTGAGAAAAGGGGGCACCTTACGGCATTGTGCGCGTACATCTCTCTTTTAACGTGTATATCATTTTCAGAGCATTGGCGCTGGCGTTCCTACCCCAGGATAGTATGGGGGATGACTACGGCATTATGATCATGACAACTTATGAATTTACCTTGTCGAATTGGGCCGACGGCTTACTTGACAAGCTTGAATGTTAACATGTTTTTAGTACGGTGCCGTATTTTCTATCATACCTACCTTAATTTGTCACGACTTGTTGTCGGACCTCGTGACGTTGAAGATATTTCCCCAATCAGCTGCATCGTAGTCTAAACCGACGAGGTGTTGGAAGAAAGAAGGCGGGGCCTGGTTAGGGGCAACTTGTCGCTGTGACGTGTGGTTGGCGGGGTACTCTAGGTAGTAGCTACACCCCACACGGGCACCTTCACTGGAAGGACATGCGCCAAAAATAAGTGCCTGTATTCTCCAATATCTCCAACACTCCTTGAACCTTGAACCATTACTCTAAACCTGCAACCAGGCAAAACAGAGAACCCTTTTCCTCCTTTTGCCGCTGCTCCCCATTCCACACTGCGCCTAGATGGTCACGACGGGTACCAGTCAAGAACAAGGCCCACCGTCATCGTCATTCTCGTGGCCATGTCTACCATGGCGTCCTCGGACGGCCCAGGGCTCGTGGAAGCCATGCAGCGTCTTCGACTCGCCCATGCCACCGCTACGACCACCGAGGACAGCTTCAACATTGACGACATCTTGTTCCAGCAGCGACCGAGGAAGCGCGTGAAGCAGGATCCCACCTCCCTCAAGGCCGAGCTCGAGCAGCGATACCTCACGCCGTCCAACAAGTTCTCGCCCGAGTGGCTCAACCGTCTGCAGCAGCGATGGGACTGCACCGCCGACCTCACCGAGCTCTTCCGCATCGCGCCCACCCAGACCCGCACCGTCACGCGCTTCGAGCGGCACGGCCTCGAGGGCCGGGTCACCGGCTACAGGAACGTCACCGTGCCCGCCAACAGCGCCACCGCCAAGAACTCGACGTCGCTCGCCCGCAAGCCAGGCAGCCGCGCCGACTTTGTGCGCGGCGCCGCCGGCTTCTTCCCCTTTGCTCCGGGTGGCCTGGAGGGCGTCGAGGCTACCGCCGCCGTCGAGGAACAGATGCTGCGATCTACGGCTTCGGGGGCCGATGGTACCAAGAATAAGCTCGAGCGCGTCATCAAGCTCGGCGCCGAGGGCGGTCTCCTCGAGGTAGCCCCCGGCCTGAACCGGGGCATTGACTTCAGCAAGAAGAAGTCTGCCGTCAACGCAAAGGAAGCCAAGGCGATCGAGGCTGAGCTGGATCAGGAGCCAGAAGACAGCCCCGAGAAAGAGGAGGTCAACGGCCAGCCAGGCACCACCGATAGCAATGTGGATGAGGTCAATGACGAGGATGACGAGGACGAAGACATTGACGCTTTGCTGCCGGTCGAGTTCCCTGCCCTGGAGCCGCATGCGAACCTGGCCGCATCGAGCGCGAGGAAGGCCGGCCGCGAGTGGGCACACATGGTGGACATCAACAGGGACATCCCCAATTTCCGCGAGTTGGTGCCCGACATGGCGAGGGAGTGGCCCTTTGAACTCGACACCTTCCAAAAGGAAGCCGTTTACCATCTCGAGAACGGTGACTCCGTCTTTGTGGCCGCCCATACCTCGGCCGGCAAGACCGTCGTGGCAGAATACGCCATTGCCTTGGCCGCTCGCCACATGACCAAGGCCATTTACACTTCACCCATCAAGGCCCTCAGTAACCAGAAGTTCAGGGATTTCCGAGAGACCTTTGATGAAGTTGGCATCTTGACAGGCGATGTCCAGATAAACCCCGAAGCGAGCTGTCTCATCATGACGACGGAAATTCTGCGCAGTATGCTCTACAGGGGCGCCGACTTGATCCGTGATGTCGAATTCGTCATCTTTGACGAGGTCCATTACGTGAACGACTTCGAGCGAGGCGTGGTCTGGGAAGAAGTCATCATCATGTTGCCTGAGCATGTCACCCTCATTCTACTGTCCGCGACGGTACCCAATACGTATGAATTTGCCTCCTGGGTCGGTAGGACGAAACAGAAGGACATCTATGTCATATCAACACCCAAGCGGCCGGTACCTCTGGAGCACTATCTCTGGGCTGGCAAGAACATCTACAAGATCGTCGACCACCAGAAGAAGTTTCTTGAGAAAGGTTGGAAAGAGGCTGATCAAGCCATGCGTGGCAAGGACAAGGCCCTCCCGGCGCCCGCCGCGGCACGGGGTGGAGGGAACCAGCAACGGGGCAACCAGAGAGGCGGCGGCGCCCGTGGCAGCAACCAACAACGTGGTGGTGGACAGCGCGGCGGTGGCCAGCAGCGAGGCAGGGGTGGCGGTCCTCCTCGTGCCAGCCACACACCCGGCCACATGGGTCGCGCAGGGCGACCAGGTGGTTTCACATCAGTTGCGCAAGACAAAAACTTGTGGGTTCACCTCGTGCAGTTCTTAAGGAAGCAGAGCCTTCTGCCTGCTTGTATTTTTGTCTTCTCCAAGAAGAGGTGCGAGGAAAACGCAGATGCACTGAGCAACCAAGATTTCTCGACGGCCCAGGAAAAGAGCCATATCCACATGATCATACAAAAGTCCATCGCACGGTTACGTCCAGAAGACAGGGTTTTGCCCCAAATTATTCGAATGAAGGAGCTTCTTAGCCGAGGCATCGCCGTGCATCATGGTGGACTATTGCCCATCGTCAAAGAAATTGTCGAGATTCTCTTCGCTCAAACCTTAGTCAAGGTACTTTTCGCCACGGAGACTTTCGCCATGGGCCTAAATCTCCCAACGAGGACCGTGGTATTTTCAGGCTATCGAAAACATGACGGCCATTCTTTCCGGAACCTCCTCCCAGGCGAGTATACCCAGATGGCAGGCAGAGCCGGTCGCCGTGGACTCGATCCTGTTGGGTCCGTCATCATTGTGCCTCCCGGTGGTGGTGATGAGGCGCCGCCAGTGGTCGATCTTCAGAAGATGATACTCGATCCTCCTAGCAAGCTACGCTCTCAGTTTAGATTAACCTACAACATGATTCTCAACCTACTTCGAGTCGAGGCATTGAAAATCGAAGAGATGATTAAGCGCAGTTTCTCCGAACATGCCACTCAACAACTCCTACCGGAGCACGAGAAGGCCGTCAAACTTTCAGAAGCCGATCTCGCCAAGGTTAAGCGAGAGCCATGTGCTACATGTGACGTGGCGATAGACCAATGCCACCAAGCCGCTATGAACTACAAACAGCTCACACAAGAGCTGTACAAGGGACTATTGGGCATACCCATCGGCAAGAAGCTCTTCTCCCAGAAACGCTTGATTGTGTGGAACAAGGAGGGTGTGCGGACGCCCGGTATCCTCCTGAACGAAGGTGTCAGTACCAAGGTCTCTGGAGGTCAGCCTACAGTACATGTGTTTGAGATCAAGACGGGCCGGGAGACGCGAGACTCATCAGACATTCTTCCCTTTATCAAAGAATTCAGGCCACTTCTCAAAGGGTTGCCTCAGCAAAAGAGGAACATCGTGGCCAAGACCCTACACGTCCCCTTGAGCGATGTCGAGTGCCTTACCACAACCCTCGTTGATGGCATTATTCCCGACTTCTTTCAAGGCGGCGACAGTAGAACGAAAGCGAAGGATAAGATGTTGAAGATTTGTAAGACGTGGGAGTCGGACATCTGGAACGAAGTAAGCTTTGCGAAGATCAAGAGCTTGAACTTGCAGGAGATCATTCAGAAACGCCAACAAGAGGCTACGAATATCGTTCAGACGGCCACTGTGCACTGTCCTAAGTTCTTGAAACACGTGAGTACTCTATATCCTTTTGCCACAGTCACCTCAATCCAGCACCAACGAATCACTAACTTTCGAACAGTTCGCTATGTGTCATGACCAATGGCTTATTAAAGAACACATCTCCTCCCTACGTCAAGCTCTCTCGGATCAGAATCTTCAGCTCCTTCCCGATTATGAACAACGCGTAGAAGTCCTTAAGGATCTCTCCTTTGTAGACGCAGATACTCGCATACAGCTGAAAGGCAAGGTAGCCTGCGAGATTCACTCGGCCGATGAATTGGTGCTTACCGAACTCATCCTCGACAACGTGCTTGCCGATTACGAACCTGCCGAGATCGCGGCCTTGCTCTCAGCATTTGTGTTTCAGGAGAAGACAGAGTCCGTGCCCAACTTGACGGGCAATCTCGAGCGGGGTATGAAGACGATCATCGAGATCAGCGAGAAGGTCAACACGGTGCAGACAGAACGACAGGTCATTCAGAGCGCCGAAGATAGCAACGACTTCGTCTCGCGACCGCGATTCGGGCTCATGGAGGTTGTGTATGAATGGGCGCGGGGTATGAGCTTCAAGAACATCACAGATCTCACGGATGTGCTTGAGGGCACTATTGTACGGACTATCACGCGACTCGATGAGACGTGTCGCGAGGTCAAGAATGCGGCCAGAATTATTGGCGATCCGGAGCTGTATCAGAAGATGCAGACCGCGCAAGAGATGATCAAGAGGGATATCACAGCCGTTGCCAGCTTGTACATGTGAGCGAGTAGCGATGGTTGCATAAGCCGCGTCCTCTGAACTTCTATTGTATTTTATGCATACCGTTGGGCAATACCTTGGTGGCGTCTAGGTAGACGGTCGATAGAGCGATGAATGTTTGATTAGAAGCATCATACTGTCTATCATGAGGTCGAACATGATCTAACCTTTTAGTTAAGTCGGGAGTGATTATCGTTGAATCTCAGAAATGGGGTAAATGACTAATTGGCTTCTCTGTCATGTTAGCATATAGGTCGTCGCCTTAGTGTGAAGTTATTTACTCGTCCTAGTAACGAAATTCTCTATTTCCTTCCTTTTTTACTTCCTTGATGGCTTGTCAGCTATCGAGCGGCTGGCTCAATGCCGCTATTGGGTATCCGGCCTCCGTCCTGCTCCTGAGTACACCAGCTCAGTATATACAAAGCTGAGAAGACATCTCGGTAGGTCGTTCGCAGTCATAAAGAAAAGCTGGACCGACAACGGTATACCCCGAGTTCTCCCCGTTGAGGCCGGATCTCGGACGGAGAACCATGGGCACTGAAACACCGGATATCCAAAATATGTGGTCGTTGGGTCGCATTCTTTCCGGCCCACAACCGACAAGTCCATTATGGGTAACAGTGAGGCTTCTTTTACCAGCAATCAAGTTGTTCAAGAGGCGGAGTTGAGATGCAATCATGGTGTTTTCATCTGAATCTGTCCCTCCTGACGGGAAAACGTATTGGCGGACCAAGTTGGCGGATAGTTGGTGTGAATTTTCGGTCCTACATAATTCCAGAACTGATACAGGAATCTCCCTTATCCTCCGGTAGCAGGACTCGAACTTGCCGTCATCTACACTTGAATCAAAAGAGCTGCCATCGATATCCGCAGTCCTGGTGACATGCTCAGGAAGTTGGCCCTCCTTGTATCGTAACCCCAGAACGAACGCTACTATCCGAGGGATAGAGTCCGTATACCTTACAGTGGCGTTCAGGTGAACCCGGTCGACCCACTCCGCAAAGTTGAATGCAGTGATTAAGAGATCTTCCTCTTCTTGTTCGCTTAGCTGCGGCTCTGACGAGTCAAATGAACTGTTCACGCTCCGCTCAAGCCGATGAAAAGGACTCATTTGCTGCTGTGATCGGCCAATAAGTTGGCCTGAAACAATCAAGCATGTAGACTCGTTAAACGAGTCAACCGTGATAGCTGTCTCGTTCCCATTGCTATGTTTATAAATCCTCGGTGAGCCGATCCAACTTGGCTTGCTTCTTGTGTGCCAGTTAGGAACCCATGAAGCTGACCCTGGTAACGGCTCACCGGCGACATCGATGATAAGGTTCAGAAATCCGGGATCCCAATGCAATAAATTGGTGAAATGCTCTAGGTAAACCGGCCCAACTTCTTTTGAATAATCGGGCGGCGTAAGTTTTACGCCGAGAGACGAGAGTATAGCGTAGCTTGCGTACGCACGGTCCCTAGGATCACTTGTTTGGCGAGTCCGTATTGCGTACAGGATCCCCTGTAAGGGTTCTACCTGAGATCTACTAGACGCAACTTGAGAAATAGGCATGGAGAACGTTTCAGACAAGCTGGGTTCCCTCCCATGGCAGAAGCGTGCCAGATATGCCCCGAAAACCAAAATCCTAGAGAGTAAAGCTACTATTAGCGCTGGGGTGGGTACCGAGGTAGTGGAGTGTAAGTATATAACCACAATATATATGGCGGCCGTAATACCATCCAGACCGAGCTGCCATACGGTGGTGTCTCGCTCCTTTTTTAGCAGTCGTATCAAGAACAAACAGTAACCGCACGTCGAGCTTCTTAGTAGCTTTGGACCAACCAATTGATAGTCTCTAATGGTTGGATCGTCACGGACGGCATTTCTCCTCAGGCGCCGACCATTCCACGAAGCTTTTCGAGGCAGACAAACCCAAAGGTCAAGTATGTCGTAGAAGTTGTTGACAGATTCGAGCCCGGCTAAGGCATCGCCGTCACTACTTAGACCGCGCACAAATGCATCCCATTTTATGGCGTCCGGACCGCAAAGTAGAGTGATACCAACAGGCAGTGCGATCTCCTGGAATGTCCAGCCTCTGTAAAACCATGGGCGGCGCAGGATTTCATCTATATCGCCTCGGAAGTTTTTCCCGTCTGTAGAACATATACTGCAAGACTTCGCATGGTCTGCTTTAACGCTGCGTCGAGTAAGAGCTTAAGAGCCGCATTAGAGCAATCAGTGGCCCGAGTCGAAGGAATGGTCCGTTACCTTGTTGCGCTACTGTGGATACGCGCTCAGCTAATAGAAGTATATTAGTATACTCTTTAGTTATAAGATCTTCTAAAATAAATTTAAAAGCTTTATTAGTTTAAGTTTTAAATACTATATATAAAAAAAATAATAAGTATTTATATGCGAGCGGGTAGATTTATATTTACTTAAGCTAAAGGTTTTTAAAACTTATAATAATATAATATATTTTTTAGCTTTACGGCTTTATAAAAATTATAAAATTATTTAAAATATTATTTTAAACGTTTAAACTAATAATATAAATATATATACGCTTTTATTAATATAATTAAAATATATATATTATAATTATTATATTTAAAATATATATTTATTATAATTATTATTAACGTTTATAATAAAAATATTATTATATATTATTATTTAAAAATATAGTTTTTAAATAATATTAATTTTTATATATTTATTTTAAATAAATTATTAAGTTTATATTATTATTTATAAGCTTTTTTTTTTTTTTTTTTTTAAACTTTATATATTTATTTATTATATATATTTTAAAATATTTATATAATTATTTATAATAAATTTAGTTAATATTTATAAATAATATTATTTTATTTATAAGTTTATTTTTCGGTAAATTATTTTTTTTTTTTATTACGGCGCGTTTATATATATTATATAAGTCGGCTTAAAAAATTATATTAATATATTATATAGTTTTTTTTTAAAATATCGGCTTTTAATTTTTTTATTTAATTAATAAGTTTATTATAAATATTTTAATATTTTTAAATTAATCGTTTTATTTATTAATAAATATATAAAATTTTTTTATTAATATTAATATTATTATTAATAATTTATTTATTTTATTTTTATATATTTTTATTATTTTAAATATATTTATTAAAAATAAAAAGCGCGCTATTATTATTATATTTAACTTAATTTTTTTTTATTATTTTTATTTTATTATTATTAACGTTTACGTTATATTTTATTATAAATATATTTAAGTTATATTTATTAATATTAATAATTTAATATATTATAATATTATATATAACTTATATTATTAGCGCTATACTTTTAAATATATATATAAACTATTATAAATATTATTTTTATTTTTATAATTAAATAAAATATATTAATAAACTTTTAAATAAACTATTAATATTTATATTTTTAAATTATTATTTTATAATTATTTTATAATTTAATATTTTTTTTATTATATATATTTTTATAAATATATAAAATTAATTAAAATATTTATATTAACGTTTTATAAAAAGTTTATTATTTTTAAATAATTGTTTAAATAATTACCGAAATTTTTAAAAATAAATTTATAAATATTTTAATTTTAACTAAATATATATTTTTTATTAGCACTACTATAATTATTTTAATTATTTTTATTATTATTTTTATTATTACTTTTATTTTTTTAAAAATTATTATTTTTATTATATTTACTTATATTATTATTATAATTATTTTTAATATTTTAAGGTTTTTATAGCTTGCCGATTTTTTTTATTAAAAAAGCTTTTTTAAACTTTATATTTATAATTTTTTAAAATTATATAAGTTTTATTTTAAAGCTTTATATTTATAATTAATTATTTATTTAACAAGTTTTTATATTTAATAATTAAAAAGTTTATTTTAATTTATTATATTTTTTTTATTATTATATAATTTATATTTTATAAATTAAATAAAATATAAAAATATTTAAATTATATTTTTAATAAATTTTTTATAAATTTATTAGTTAATATTTTTTTAATTAATAAATAAACTATTTTAAAAAAACTTTTTAAATATTTTTATTTAATTTATATATTTTATATATTAATATAATATAAATAAATATTAA